>CP139508.1:213371259-213676517 GCA_021014915.2 Artemisia tridentata subsp. tridentata | reverse complement strand
GTGAACTATTACCAGCCCTACGTTGAGTGGAATTTACTTTCAACGACTCACTGACCCGTTTGCGTGCCTTTGACAACCTGTTAAGATAAGCATCGAAGAGGGTGTAATTGGATGTGGCTGCAGCCCTGGGAACGTAGTTTTGGAAGAATTCTTGGCTCTGTATCCACCATGAAGACTCGTACTCAGGTGTATTCGCCTTGAGATCTAAACGTGTATTCGACTCCTACAAATAAACGGGGACAAATAAAATATGTAACCTTACAACTGTTTGAACGACAATTATATCTCACAAGTAACTTTGTGCGCCTAATGTTGACTTTTGAAGATAGTGCAGCTTCAAGTTCATTAGATACTAAATACAACTATTGATTGTGATTATTGTCAGATACTCTTGGTTGTGTTAACCCCATTGTCAAATCTACTTCATTTGCAAGCAACTCTTTGTGATTGATTTTTCAAGGGATTATATAGCCTTAAGGGGAGGTTAATGGAATTAAATGTTGGGTTGGTTTAGAGTTAATTGGGGATTTGACGTTAGTCACACATCATTCATTGCTGCCGATTGACCATCTCATTGCTGCCGGTTGACTTAACGTTGCTGCTGGTAGTGTTTTTTAGTCAAAGGTACTCTGCTTGACTTCATTGCTGCGGACGTTTAAGAATTTGGGGGATTAATTTTGGGAATAAATTAAATTCAAATTCAATTGGAGATGATTATATTATGTTGCTGCTTTTATATAGAGGTTGCTGCTGGAAATGTTTGCTTTAAAGATGTTGCTTCTGGTTACTTAATCTTGCTGCTGCGCAAGTGCAATCCTGCTGGTAGCTTTGGTGTGTTCCTGCTGGCAGTGTTTATTGCTGCTGGTCGTTGCTTATTTTTTAGTCGTATTACAGTTATTCTAGTTACACTTATTCTAGGATCATAGTTCATTAGTCATTGTCTTCTTCACAATCTTATATTTAGTTTCCGCATAAATATAAGTTTGTCATACAGAGATTTTTATTGGCTCAAAGATCAATCAAGGCGTCGATCCTACAAGTTGGAAAGAAAAAGACAATGCAAACTCGGGAGGAGGAAAGAGAAATGTATACTCCGGAAGAGAGACAGGATGCCATAGATGATTTGGTTCTGCAACTTAGAAAGAAGCATAAGGGATAGTACAAAAAAAACAGGCTCCTACCTATGTGTGTTCATTGCTCTCCTTAAGATTATTCATTATATTCGGCGTAGTGATTAATTTTGTTTCAATTCAAGAAAAAGAAAAAAAGATCATTGCTCAACAGGGATTCAACAATTTATTTTACGTAAATACAAATAGAAAAAAATAGTGACCTCTGAAAAAAGGTAGGAACGGTCGCTTCTTTTGAATGGTGACTTCAAAGACCATGCAATAGCTCTTGGAATCACATTAGGGTCTTTACTCCACCAACGTTCAGATCTTTCAAAAGACTCGAGTATCCAAATCTAAACAAATTGTAAAACACAAACATATCAATCAGTCCATCAAAATGTTCGGCTGAAAAATATATTATTAATAAAAATAAATACAAACCTGGAAAGCAAATACAAATCCAGACAAAGTATAGGTCGGAACAGATTTTGGGTTTTTCTTCAATACTAAAAGGTGGTTATCCGTGTGCTTATCCATTACATTATGAAGTTGGTCATATAAATGGGTCCAAATATGTTCACCCCACGGAAATGCATTCCAAGCTTCTAGGTTTTCAACCAACCTCATCAATGTGTCATCAACTTGGGATGTCAATAAACGACCCATAAAGATCACCTCTAAGACTAACAAAAGAGATATCCGTATTGCGTCTTCATCACATAGCTTGCGAAACTGCTCTTCATCCTCGATGACACCAATAAGGTCTAAGTTGGTTACAATCAAACCTCGCTTGTCAGGAAACACCCTATCACGAAATTTGAGAGCACCAGAAGTGTATAACTCAAAGCTCACACTTCCAAACCGCAACCCCGTCATTAGACAAAACTCGGGACGACCAAAATGCAGAGTATGTCCATCTAGGTAATAGATAAAGGGCATATCATAATGAGACTCGTACACTCTTCTTTGTTTCCGTACCATATAGTCAATGAGGTGTGTTTCATGTTCAAAGTATAACAAATCCAACCATTTTCCAAAGCATGTACTCCTAAACAAGTTCCGTCGTTTTGCGTCTAATTTCCGATTTATCAACCAAAAGTAGTTGAGTTTGCTACTAATGATTAGTTTAGCTTCATAGTCCTAAAAGGAAAAAATATGTTAACTCAGAACATACAATTCATAACAAAATAAGTTTGAACACATGTATACAGCCAGCGTAAACACTATCATACACAGTTCAGATGATTACAACTTAACTACAACCACTTAGTGTTGGACCATAAGAATAGGGTGTTTTGCTTATGACCTTATTTGAATCAGGCATGGCGTATCAGATACAACCTAAAATCGTGGCTTATCAAATACATCCCAAAACAAAAATCAAATCATAATCCACATAAATGCATAAACAAACAAACAACACTATATTATACCAGATAAACAAAAATCAATAACGATACAAAACAAATGTAATAAAGATTCGTAATACGCTGTACATACCATATTATACCACATTTTTTCGAATCAAACAAACAATCGACGGTGTTAAATGATTTTATTGGAACACTGTTCAATGAACAGTTACTCTATTTTCAGATGACAATCAGGGAAAACAATGGTAGTAGATTGGAGATTGAAATAATAGTGTAACAAGATAAACAAGCGCGAACATAAACCCAGTTTATTTTTTTTGACCGTGACTGTGAAACGAGATGGAGGGAAGAAGTGTATAGAGGAGATGCTGTTTGTTTTTAAATTTTTATTTTCGAATACGGTATGAACAGTAATGAAAGCAGTGAACAGTGTAAAATTTTTGAAATGACCAAAAAACCATCTGTAAAGTATACGGTTGCCCAACAAATAAAAGTTGCCCAAAATACACTACCGTACAATACGTGATTATACGAGTTGCCCTGGGCTAAGGGGGAATTTTTTGAGATCGGGATAGATACTCTTAGCACTTGGGCAATCGGGCTATTTTAGTAATTATCCCACATAAGCCGAAAGTTAAAATCAACTAATACTAAACTTGAGCCAAAACTAAATAAGCCGAAAGGCATAAGTTTTGGGAATAAACCACCCCCTTCAGTCCCATTATAACCGAATTCACAACAGAGTCAAACATATTCTATACTAATCGAATAGCCATAAAATAAGCACTTCGAGTGCTTAATAATAATAAGCAGTCGAACAAGATATTATTACACCACAAAACCACGAGTTAAACGATGATATTTTTATTACAAAACAACTATTGATCCGTTTCAATTCACTTAACCCATTTTTACAAATTCCAGCCTCATATTCGAATAAAAAGAAAGAGTATATAATAACCTGGTGTTTGTTCGGTATACCCACGAGAAGAAAGAGCTGGTCGCGGTGGTAGTGACGGTTGGAGTAGAGCTCGACTCTGATACACGATCAAACCTTGAACCGACCTCTTGATTCTTCCGATCTACTCGTTTCTTGACTAGACCGAAGGAAGGAGTGGTGGATGGTGATGATGGCTGCGTGGCTATGATGGCGGTGGAGAGTGGCCTGTGGTGGTGGTTGTCGATTGGTGGTACTAGAGAGAGGAAGGAAGTTTATTGGTGGTGTTGTTTCTATTGAAAGAGAAAAGAGGCAGATATTATATAAGTGTTGGTGTCGGTTTAGTTATAAGAAGAGAAATCAAGTTGGTTTTGATTTGTGATAGATATCAAACAGATATTATTTCAATGTTGGAGTCGGTTGTAACAAGAGAAAATCAAATTCTCTTTTGCTTAGTTATAGATATTTTCTTAACTTAAAGGTTAAGTTTGAGGTATAGTGGGTATAATTTGATCCTGATAATTATTGTCGTTAAGTAGTTAAATCATAAAATTGAAAATCGGATGAGATAAAAATATATAACTCATGAAAATGTTAAAACTTATCAACACACTCAATTTTAATATTTAAAATGAGTCGTGGATTTATCGGAGTGTATAAATATTGATGTGAAAAGTACGGGTTGTTACATTCTGACTATACAAATTTATGTGGATGACATCATTTTTGGGTCAACCCACAAAAAGCATAAGAAATATTGAAAAAGCATGGCATGACATCTAGTGATACCTATAACACCCCTATGTCCTCCTCATCCCGAAGCTAGATGCTGACATACATGGGAAACCCACTGATCCTACAAATTATCGTAGTATAATTTGGTCTCTTATGTATCTCACCGCTAGCAGACCGGATGTTGTATTTGCCACATACCTATGTTCCCGATATCAGTCAAATCCAACAGAAAGACATTTATCTGCTGTTAAAAGAATCCTTAGATACATCAAGGGAACCATTCACTTGGGGATCTGGTATCCAAAGGATTCTGGTTTTGCACTAACTGCTTTTTCAGATGCGGATCATGCGGGATGTATTGATACAAGAAAGAGTACATCAGGAGGAGTTCAATTCCTAGGTGATAAACTGGTGTCCTGGCAGTCCAAGAAACAAGATTGTACATCACTATCGTCAACGGAATCTGAATATGTAGCCATGTCTGCCTGCTGTGCTCAAATCATCTGGATGCGATCACAACTGATGGACTATGGATACATATTCAACAAGATTCCTATGTACTGTGATTCCAAGAGTGCCATCGCTATATCATGCAACAGTGTGCAACATTCCAAGTCCAAGCACATTGCTCTCAGATATCACTTCATCAAGGAGCATGTGGAGAAGGGTACCGTTGAGTTGTATTTTGTAGGAACAGAACACCAACTGGCCGATCTGTTCACCAAAGCCTTGCCTCATGCAAGATTTGTGGAACTGGTCCACCGGATTGGTATGCGATGTTTGACTCCAAATGATTTGGAAAACTTTCTAAAAAATAACTAAAAGAGTCAAACATCCAAACTATCCATGTAAGTATTTTTCAGAAAAACTCAAAAAGATTTTCATTTCTTTTCTAAAAAAAAAATGCAAGTACAAAACCCTTTGTTCAAATTTTAATTGTTCAAAGTTTATATTAGAACAAGTGTTGAGGGGAAGTCACATCAAGTTTTTTAAAATCCTTTAAAAATTTTGTACTTGCATATTTTCTAAAAACTGCTGCTTCACAAAGGTTTTTGGTGACAAGATCATAAGTTGGAAAAGTAGTGAGCCAAATGTGTCAAGTTTGCATCTTAAAAGTTAGTATATGGTGGGTTAGGATTGAATATACAAAGGTTAATCGTTAGGGGACTGAAAGTGTCAAAATGTACAAAGTTAAAAAATATAAAATCCATAAAAACCACCGCAGTTAATTCACTGCGTTTAATCTGACACTTTTCACCCACCATCTTAAATAATCCTAACCACCTCATCCACGGCTAACATTGATTCCGCAAATCCGTTCAAGAAAATCCATTTTTGTGAGTACTTCTATGTTTATTACATCAATCTAACAAATGGTTTTAAATTTCATCATGATCCAATGGCTAGAATTGTCGCAATTGCGAATTTAAGAACTAGGGTTTTGCGATAATTTAGGGAAAATCAAGTTTGAGTGTTTAAGTGGTGTTTGGTTGTACGATTATGCTTATATCTTGATTATAAACATAGCCTGCATGCTTAATTGGACCAAGTAACAACAAGTTGTCATTATGATGTTTTAGGGTTTAAGCGTCGAATTGGGAAAAATCGTATGACTGTGTTATTGTGAAATTCATGAGTTGGGATATAGTTCTTGTGTGGTTAATTGTTAGATTTCATGCTTGATTGAACCCAGATATTCCATAAGAGTGTTAATTGAAATTTAGGGTTTTATATGAACGAAGAACACATGCAGTTTCAATCTTGAGTTTCTGTGGTTATTAAATGTTATAACTTTGTCAGATTACCTTAAATCATCTGAGAAAATGTTTGAGATAATCTTTGTTCGCAAAAATTCAAGTTATGATAAATCTCAATAATTTATGGAACTGTTCATCTTCAAGTTGTTATCGGAAACTCTTGTATAAGAGTTTATCGAAAATTGCCAATAATTATCGCGAATGCCTTAATTATTGCGAACGCAATAATTATCGCGAACGCAATAATTATCGTGAATGCAATAATTATCGTGAATGCGTTAATTATCGCGAATGTCTTAATTATCGCGAATGCCATAATTATCACAAATGCCTTAATTATCGCGAATGCCATAATTATCGCAAATGCCATAATTATCGCAAATGTCAAATTATCGCAATTGTGAGTTTTATAGAAATTGATCAATGTCCTTAGATATCTATCGAAATTGATCAATATCTATAGAAATTGGTGATTTTTGATTCAAAATGATAACTTCTGTAATCAAGCATTTCAAAACCAATCATAGATACAAAAGGATCACATGTGTTGTATAAGTTCTAACATCTTCTAACAATCATGGATCCTGCAAAATTATTCTTGATTGTTGTTTCAGAAATCTTCAATGGCTGCACCACAATAACAACTAACTCAATCACTCACCAGAGAGGATGTTCTTCCAGATGGGTATTCTTTGGAAATTGGAAGCAACAATGCAAGGGTTGTTCTGGACCAGATCAAGTGCTATGAGTCAAGCTGTCAAATTGCTGTAGAAATCCTCAAGGAACACAAGTGTAGAGACATCCTTGATAGCTCTGATAATGTTCCAGAATTGTACATACATCAATTTTGGAATACCATCAATCTAAACCATGATGATCAATATCTCACATGCACTCTGGATCGAAAGAAGGTCAGAGTCACACCAGATCATCTTCGAAGAGCATTGGGTCTTCCACAAGCATCTGAGCCTGCCAGCAGATTTTTCCCGACTCCATCTGAAGCAGAAGTCATGCAGTTCCTTGTTGATATTGGTTATGATGTCCAACCGGACACACCATTAACCAAGATCTCCAAAGTCAATGCTAAATACATCCCACAACTGTGGAGGACTATCTTCTACCTTGTCACTCGTTCAATATCGGGTAGAGATAGTGGCTTCGAACACCCACGGTTGCCACATCTTCAAATCTTCTGGGGATTCGTACATGAAGAAAAGATTGACTTTGCTGCTCTCATATGGGAAGACATGACATTCCAAATGAGGAAGGCCTACACAAAGATTCCTTTTGTTCGTTATACCAAACTGCTAATAAGTCTTCTGCTTGACGAACACTCTGATATTGATCAACGTCTTAACGATCGTGAAATGCACAGGATGAAAATGGACAAAACACTCAAGCATGTCTACTTTCCTCAAGGGAGCACGCACAAACAAGGAGCTAGGCTGCCAGATTTTCTAATGACTGAAGAGATAAGGCAGACAAAAGCCTGCAATGACTACGACAGAGCATTCAATGAAGGTCGGGTGGGGCTTTCAAAGATAGTAGAAGGGTCAGGATCTACAAAAACCCGTTCTAAGAGCTCCAAGTCAAAGACCGGTAGTGCATCTAGTGCTTCCAAACAACCCAAGGAGAAACATCCTAGGACACTCAAGAGATTTATACCAAGCAAACCTGTGCCTAAAGTTGAACAAGTTGGGATTCGTGATGAAGATACTGACTCTGAGGCAACGGAATCAGAAGGAGAGGTGACTATCAGAATGACTGAGGAAGAGGAAGAATTTCAAAATCAAATCAATATGGAGGCTGCACAGAAAGCTAGTCTGAAAACAGGCAAAACAGATGATGAAAGAAGAGCAGAGCTGGCACTTATGAAACAAAGGGAGTATGAAATGCATAATGAAGCAGGAGGATATGGAACTATACCAGAAGCTACTCCAACCCATGATGATCCGGTTAATCAACCCGGAGGGTCTGGAGCAACAACATTCACAGTACAACCTGATGCGGTTAATCAACCCGCGATGGCTGCATCTGTTGTTCCTCCACAACCAAGTTCGGTTAATCAACCCGACTTGGAAGCACAAGCATCAGAGGAAGAGAAATTTGTCCTTACTGAAGAAGATATCCCTGATGACATGTTTAATAATGACCAGGAGCAAGAACAACATCATGATGACAGTATGGAATGGAACCCTGAAGAAGACCGGGAGATAACTGGAATGAAATCTTTGGCAGCTGCTGCAGAACTTGAGGCTAAACATAAAGCAGGATTTGAAGGAAAAGAGGAAGAGATGCATAACAAGGAAGATGATGAAGCTAACAAAGAAGGTGATAGCTATATTCACACTCCTCCACAAACTACTCTCATTCTCTACAACCCTCAACAATCACATCAACCTGAACAAACTCCAAAGAATCCAACACCCCCTAGGTCTCCTCCAGTTTCACCTCCAGTTCCATCACCAGAACCCAACACTCCTCAGTCACCTCCCAGGACTCCAAAACCACCATCTTCATCACCAAAGGATTCTCCACCTCCCTCAGAATCATCAATCCCCTCTCTTACTACATCATCAACAGGATCTCCATCATCAAAGGCGAAGCCAACAGTAGCAGAAAGCATAAAGAAATCATTGAAGGGTAAGAATGTGAGAAAAATTGCCCGAGTTACAAGAGTTGAGGTTGATTCTCCTGCTGCTAAGAAAATCAAACAAGCAATGAAAATTGCACAAGCAAAGAAGGATGATCAAGTAAGAAAACAATTGACTGAGATGCAAACCTCAATCAAGAGTTTATCTGAACAACTGGGAGATTTAAAGCAAGCAAATCAAAAGATGGATGAGTTTCTTGAATGTGATCTCGATGATTCACTAAAAGCAAAAAACAAGGGACTACGTCAAGAAGTATCTTCCGAACTTCAAGACAAAAATGGATGAACATGTGGATGCTCGAATTGATGAGAAAATCAAGGAGTATGCGATCAATCAAAAGCATCTTTTTGAATATTCAATTGAAGATCACCAAAATGCTCTTCAGACAAAGATCCTTGAAAAAACTCCTATGTCATACACGAAAATTGCTTTTATTGATTCAATTCATGATAATGTACAGTCGTGTAAAGAGGCAGCAGACAAGGGCAAGCGTAAACGCGATGATGAAGACCCAGATCCGGACACCACCACAAAGAAACCCAGGCCTGGTAGTGGATCTGGGGTTCACATTTCTGAGCCTACAAGAACAACTTCTTCTCCTCCACCTCCAAAGAATCAGAAATCTGGTCCAACAGCTACAGAGCATCATTTTGAGCATGTTCACGAATATAATGTTGACTTCCAACCACAAGAAGATCAACCACACTCACCAACACCGTCACCACCTAAATCAAAACCATCTACATCAAAGCCAACCAGCAGCAAGAAATCTTCAAAAGAACCAGATGTGGTTTCCTGGCTAGATGAAGATACCGATGTGTAAGGGAATGAGTGGTTTGATCAGCTGGTAAATGCTCAGATCCAGACAAATGATGATTATAAAGTCAAAGACAGCTTATTTGCGGTCGTACAACAAATTAAAAGTTCTCTGAATATCAAACGAATGACCAAACGGGAGCTACGAAGGATCAAGAATGATGCGTTCAATCTTCTTAAAGAGTACTCTCATAGTGTTGTGGAGCTAGAGTATCATCTTAAAAACATTGCTCGTGCAATGTCAAGTGAATTTGACTGGACTAATCCAGACAAATTCAGGGTTGGTGGTCGAGACAGCAACAATCGACCTTACATCACAGACTGGACGAAGCCACTGCCCGTGATACGTAAACATCATCATTCAGAGATTCCATTTCAGTTCTTTTTCAACAATGACCTTGAACTTCTCAGACACGGGGCACAAGGAAAAACAAAGTATGCTACCTCTATCACCTTCACACCAGTAGCAGACTACGCACAATCCGCAATCGAGGAAACTGCCATTCACCATAATCTATATGTCAAACAAATGGTTGAATATGATCATGATGTTGAATTGGGGATCTTTCACTGGTATGAGAAACGGAGAACATGGTACAAAAGCAAACTTACAAAGAAGTCTCGGGAACCAGTTCACAGTGACCTCTAGATTCTAGCTGTTACAAGTGTGACAGGGTCAAAGAGATATGACTACACCTATTTGTCCGAGATCAAAGTTCGCCGACACGATCACCAAATCTACGCATTCTCTAAGGCAGATTTTCCTGATCTGAGTATGAATGATATTGAAGATATGTACCTTCTCAAGGTACAAGGAAAAATCTCTCATCTATCACCTGAACTTCAATATGCATTCAGTACTGCGATCTGCCACTACATTCGACGGATTGTTATCAAAGAACGGGTGGAAGATATTCAACTTGGAGTAGAAAGTTATCAGAAGAAGCTCAACCTGGAACAGCCTCAGCTATATCCGGAAGGCATTTCTTCTGACACTCAATACCAAATGAGGCACCGTCCAATACTCGGATTCGTCTACAAGAGTGAACTGACGCAACTGTGCTTTATGTCCTTTCATGAAATCCACAAGTTCTGTGATGACACTTTAAAGAATGTACGAGATAGGTTGGTTAGTAGGATTCGAGATCAAGAGTTGGGGAAAACACACAGATGGAACAATAGTCCGTTAAGACAAGTGAAGCAGTTTGTCTTGAAGATAGAGAGAAGATTGTTCCATAGAGACCAGATGCGGAGACTGGAAACGTATGTTGGAGGCCGTCAACCCTTTCCAATCAAAACATTTCAGAGGACAGATCCAACATTCACAACATTCAAAGGGGCTGTTGTAAGAACTTAAATTTCCATATTCTCATATTCATTATTCTTACCTTATGCTTGTGATATTTTGGCTTGTGCACAAATAACAGTGTACAACCTGAACTTGTAAAGAAAAGACCCTGAGGTACGCTTCAGTGCCTCAATCCTGAAAAAGGAGCGAAAGCTTCTTACTTATGAGCATAATTCAAACCAGAAATTTCTAAAAGTTTTTTCAAAAATTCTGCTCATAGGGACAAGTATTCCCTCGTTAAGGGGGAGTATTTGAAAAATCTAATCTTTGTTCCAAAATTGTTCTTGATATTCTTCCCCACAAACCTCAAAAATTGCATATTTTAATCAAACATTTTATCAAAAACATCATAAGTATGTTATTTTTGAGGGGGAGAATAAAAACTTGATTAAAATATGGTGCAAGTTACAATGTTATTTCATGAGTGCAAGACTCAAGAATTGACCCTCGAATTGACGACAACAAAAGTCAGTAATCGAAAAGATATATCCTGGACGGGTAATAATTTCAAGCCAGTCTATCTGGTGATGTAAGCGTGTCTCGCAAAGGATATATCTGAGTAGAATGTACCGATTTAGAGTGATGATCTTTGAATCTGATCTGGACGGGTAATAATTTCAAGCCAGTCTATCTGGTGATGTAAGCGTGTCTCGCAATGATCAGGTTCATTGAAAATCAATCAATTCAAAAAGTGCCAACTCTTCCCGGCATGTGCAAATTTAACTTAAACATATATGAGCACATGTTAAGGGGGAGTCTTTCTGAAAATAACAAAACTCTCAAAGTGTTAATAAAATGTGTTTTACAATCAAAAACACTTTGAGAGGTTTTTCAAAAGGATTTGGTTTATGGCATCAATAGGATAGTCATGGAGTTATAAGGTGACTAAGGTTTAGGCAAATCCGTCCTATGATCCGCCAGAACCGGAGGGATCTACCCAAGGACAATTCCAATAGATTAGTATTAGAAAGTCCTAGGTATGATTGAAAAAGGAGAAGTGAAATGAATGGAGAAAGAAGGGGTTGAAGAATTAAAAAGAAAAGCAAAGAAAAGGGTGAAAAGAAATAGCCCTCCATTTGTTCAACCTTAGGGCAGACACCGGGTTCAATACATAATCAACTGGTTGACTGAGCGACACCGGTATTGAAGAACAAAGATGTCATGGACCCAGTGACGCACGACACTAAACCTTCTGAGCCACTCAGGTGTCTCTCAAAAGACACTTGTTTCATTCTCACGGAGAACCCTTCATCATCTATCGACCTTTCACTACGAGATGGTTGATATTGAAAAGGAGGCACTCTGCTCCACGCCTCCGACGACCAAATGTGCACTTATATTGAGTCTAGAGCCTTGAGATACATCAAAGATCTCTTAGGAACACTTAGTATTACACTGTTGTTCTACATCATGGGCAGCAGTTGTAAAATTAAGAAGAGTCCTTCGCAGATCTTAGCAATCTGCCAAGAACATTCATGAGAAAAGTCGCATTTGTGATTATCAATGATTGAATGGAAATCCTGCCAGGGTCAACATCAAACAGCCCTGACAGCAGGTCACTTCGGTAACTCCTTGTGGGTTACGCTTAGTGTTTTGCTCCAAACGGTCTACAGTCGTGGGTGATCTCCAGCGACTCACTGAATCGTGAGTGCACTTCGGTGTGTCCGTGTTAGCCCTTTCGGGGGTATCCGGTTCAGAACGGCCTGAGAAAGGATTAGAGAAAGTCTTCACACTATGCTGTTGATGATCTCGAAGTCCAATCCTGTAAGTGCCGGTTGGTTCGTGCCGATGCCGCCGCTGCTGCTGCTGAGGATCTGGAGTTCGACCATCAAGACTCCATCATGCTCATATCCTGAAGATATGTTCTCTCAAAGACTCAGAAATAACAAAAGTTCAGCAAACAATAAAGTAAAGTCAAAAGTTCAAGCATTACAACCTTTCTCAAGTTAAAGATTGAAAATTGAGAACAAGCTGCAGAAAAAAAGTCAAAGACATATGAGCATGATGGAAAAGACGAGAAGATGTTGGAGATTGGCAGATCGAGACAACACCATAACATTTCAAGTCAAGAACAAAGAACAAAGATTATCAAAGACGTCTAAAGCCGAAGAGGCAAAGATGACGTCAAGCAACATTGATGACCGAGACTTAGGGGGAGATTGTTAGGAACACTTTTTTTATTCATATTTCAAGTCTCGGCCATTGGCTATAAATGTTCCTACGTTTTGGACATTATGTTTGTAACTAAGGACCGGCTTATTAGATGTCCATGGGCAGGCCTACTTATTAATATTTCTTCTAGAAACTTAAGAGCACATGTTGCCCTAATCCTTCTCTATAAATAGAAGGATAGGGTGCTCATTATTATTGTTGGTTTTCATGTATGTATGCGCAAGCTTTGCTCTCAAGTCGAATGAATTGATAACCTTCCACTTCTCTTCTTATTCTCATCTTATTCTCTCATTTTTATAGTGCTTATTAGCTTATTAACTTATCTTTTCCATTCGTAGCTTATTCTCTATAGTAGTAGTAGTTAACGTGTGTTTTAGTGTGTGTGATACGTGTGTGTTTGATCAAAAGAGGACCTACACTCACTAAAATTCAAGTTCAGCTACGTCAAACCATCAAAAAAGTTCGAACAGACAACGGAACTGAATTTAAGAACCAGACTCTTCGTGAATTCTAGGAGAAAGTAGTTATTGAACACCAAACATCAATTGAACGCAGCCCAGAACAGATCGGAGTGGTCGAAAGACGAAACTGAACGATAGTGGAAGCCGCAAGAACGATGTTGATAAATGCTAAACTACCGGATTACCTCTGGGCTGAAGCCGTTTCAACCACCTGCTACACCCAAAACAGATGGATGATCACCAAAAGGCATACCAAAACCCCATATGAGATTGTTCATAGAAGAAAACCGAATATAAATTACTTTCATGTCTTTGGGGCTCTCTGCTATCCAATGAATGATCGTGATGACCTTGGAAAATTAAAAGCTAAAGCGAATATCAGGATTTTTGTCAGATATTGTGAAAATTCAAAAGGATTCAGAATCTGGAACCATCGCACCTGAGAGATTCAAGAGACTATACATGCTAATTTTGATGAACTCACGGAGATGGCTTCTGAGAAAAACAGCTTAGAACCCGAATCTAACCGTCTAAACTTTCCTGATCATTCAGCTGGACCCCTACCTTTTAATCGCAAGGACTTTGAAGATTTGTTTTCTCTGCTATTAGATGATACTCTAGTTAGTCGTGCTTCTGAAGTATCCACTAGTTTTGCTGCACAAACCGTCAACAATCAAGCACCTGATACCCCAGTAACTACTACCACAGTAGTTGCTGAAGATGCACCTCAACCAGAGACATCATCATCAGTTGATCAAACAGCTTCTACTTCTGCTTATGCAGCTGAAGATCCCCCTCAACATTCTTCTGAAGTACCCACACCAGCAGATTATGACGGTAATGCTTTCTATAATCCATTTGCTCCAGCTCCAACCATTCCTGACACTACAGAGTCGTCAATGCACAATTTGGAACCGTCAAATCTCCACCAAAATTTTCAACACTACCCATCAACCCACAAATGGACTAAGGATCACCCCTTAGTGAATGTAATTGGCAATCCAGAAAACCTAGTCATGACATGTCAAAGACTCCACACAGACGGTGAAACTTGCATTTATGCACTCACCGTTTGTCAAACCGAACCGAAAAACATTAAAGAAGCCCTTACCTACAACAATTGGATTGAGTCTATTCTAGAGGAACTTGACCAATTCAAGCATTTGGAAGTTTGGGAATTAGTAGAAAAACCAGATGGAGTATACGTTGTTGGGCTGAAGTGGATTTGGAAAACAAGTTGGATGCAGATGGTACGGTTATTCGTAACAAGTCCCGGTTGGTCGCTAAATGATTCAGTCAAGAGGAAGGAATCAAATTCGAGGAATCTTTTGCACCAGTAGCAAGGCTTGAGGCCGTTCGAATGTTCCTGGTGTACACTGCTCACAAGAATATCACCGTATATCAAATGGACGTGAGGACGGCATTTCTCAATGGACAACTCTGGGAAGAAGTGTACGTTACGCAACCAGAGGGCTTCGTCAATCCAGAACATCTGAATCATGTATACTGGCTCAAGAAAGACCTCTACGGCCTTAAACAAGCTCTGAGGGCATGGTACCACAAATTATCTGCATTCTTAGTTGCTAATCATTTCACTAAAGGATCAGTTGACCCGACTTTGTTTATACAAAAACACGGGGAGGATATTCTCATTGTTCAAATCTATGTAGATGACATCATTTTTGGTTCAACTCATAAGAAATATTCAAACGCTTTTGCAAAATTAATGAAACAAAACTTTGAGATGTCCAATATGGGTGAACTCAAGTTCTTCTTAGGACTGCAAGTTCATCAATCACCCCGTGGTATATTCTTAAGTCAGTCCAAATATGCTCAGGAAATTTTGAAAAAGCATGGTATGAATAGTTGTGACACCTATAACACCCCCATGTCTTCCTCATCCCCGAAGCTAGATGCTGATCAACATGGGACACCCATTGATCCTACAAAATACCGTATCATGATTGGGTCTCTTATGTATCTCACAGCTAGTAGATCGGATGTTGTATTTGCCACTTATCTATGCTCCCGTTACTAATCGAGACCAACTGAAAGACACCTATCTACTATTAAAAGAATCCTTAGATACATAAGTGGAACCATTCATTTGGGGATCTGGTATCCAAAGGATTCTGGATTTGCACTAATAGCTTTTTCAGATGCCGATCATGTCGGATGCATAGACACAAGGAAAAGTACATCCGAGGGAGTGCAATTTATAGGTGACAAACTAGTATCTTGGCAGTCAAAGAAGCAAGACTGTACATCACTGTCATTAATGGAATCTGAATACGTGGCTATGCCAGCATGCTGTGCTCAAGTTATATGGACGAGATCACAAGTGATGGACTATGGATTCATCTTCAACAAGATTCCCATGTACTGCGACTCCAAGAGTTCCATTGCTATCTCGTGCAACACTGTCCAGCACTCAAAATCCAAGCATATTGGTCTCCGGTATCATTTCATCAAAGAGCACGTGGAACAGGGTACAATAGAATTATATTTCGTGGGTATAGAATACCAATTGGCGGATTTGTTCACCAAAGCCTTGCCTCATGCAAGATTTGTGGAACTGGTTCACCAGATTGGTATGCGATGTTTGACTCCAGATGATTTGAACAATTTTCTTAAACAAAATTAAATGAGTCAAACATCAACACTATATCTTGTATATAAGCTATTAAAAACACAAAAAGATTTTCCAATTTCATTATCATTAAAAAAAACTCTTTAAGTGTGCAAAAGTGAGATGAATGAGGGTTTAAGATGGCGCGTATGAAAGCTGAGATGAATGATTGTTGTACATTGTTGTTTGTATGATGGGATATGCTTAGTTATTATCATTGAATATGCGCTTAACGTTTCACGACTTGAAACAAAAGATTAGACTAAGTTCGTGTGATTCTTGTGATACATTTGACTGTGATGACCAAACTATTAATATGAAAGTGCTTCTGAGTGTTTGAACATGACTGGAATTAAGAATGAATAATGCTTGTGATTCATAACATGCTTATGTAATGACTGATGAATATGAATGTCTTCGATTTTGTGCTTAAGTGTTCATCTACCGAGTTTCTGGTTAAAGTTCTTTCGAGTTTGTACTAAGAAGATAATATCTCTTGAGTTTGTTACATAAAAGGATCCTTTCGACTTTGTCTCCGAGTTAGGAGACTAAAGTCACAAGCTCTCGAATTTCTAAAACTCTCGAGTTTCTTAAAAACTCTCGAGTTTCTAAAACTCTCGAGTTTCTTTAAAACTCTCGAGTTTCTTAAAAATTCTCGAGTTTCTTTAAAACTCTCGAGTTTCTTAAAAAACTCTCGAGTTTCTAGAACTTCCGAGTTTGTCACATTGTTTCCAAGTTTATCAATATTTATCGAGTTTGTAATTTTTTTTGCCAGACTTAGAATGTTTACAAACTTGGGAATGTGCCAATAGTTATAAGAACTTGTTTGCTTGAAAATGGTTTGCTTAAATGATATATGAATGTTTTTCAGGATTTAGTCTATATATATGATGCATCATACTAGTTAGGCTATTATCTTTTAACTAATAACATTCACTCACACATATATGCGATTGCTATTGTATTGTTGTTGGTGTTTGTGGCATACAGGCTAATCATATCTCAAGGATCCGTAACTCGAAGGGAAATGATACCAGAAGGTGATGAACGCAAAATTAGTGATTCAAACTCAAGAGTTGATTTTGAGAATCCGCCTTGTCATGAGTCTTGCCAAATCATTGTGAAAATTCTCAAACGACACTACATCAGTCCGGTATTGACTAAGACAGCAAGCGTTCCAGAAGTGTATTTGAATCAGTTTTGGCATCACATGACCATTGGAGAAGACAATAAACACATCACAGTCACAGTTGACAACACAGAGATTTAGTTTGGGTTTGACACTCTTCGCCATGTTCTAGAACTTCCATCTGAAGCCTCCGTCCCAAGGGGAAAATTTCAAGATGACACGACCTTTGAAACCATGGTTGAAGCACTAAAGCTTCTCGGTTATGATGATGAGGATGAAGAGCTCACCACACTCTCCAGAGTGGACACAAGGAAGAAGAAGATACAAGATACATCTCTCAGCCGTGGACAAAAGAAAGGATACAAGGTACCCTTTCCCCGATTCACCAAACTCTTAATCTCACACTTCATGAGAAAAAAGCCAGAAATCGATAGACGTATAAATGAAAAAGCACATACAGAACAAATGGATCACATGCTCACCAGGGTAAAAGTACAGAAGACTAACACAGAGAAATAGGGTTTGAGAATTCCTCAGAGTATGTTAACTGAAGCGGTGATGGAAACTGAGGCATATCAGTGGTACGATGAAGTAGAAAAGGCCAAAAAGGTGGGAATCACTGTCAAAGGAACAAAATCAACCAAGGGAGAAGGTAAAGCAACTGCAAAGATTGTTCCAGTAGCTTCTTCTAGAACAAAGAAAGCCTCAAAGCCTGAGAAGAAGAAACTTGTAACAGGAAAAAAGTCCCCAGAATTGAAACTCAGAGACGAACCCACGGACGAAGAAGAAGATGAAGAGGAAGTTGATCTATGAAAGGGAAAGAAGAAGAAAGATCTTGAAAAGATGAAGACAGTAATGGCAGAGTCTGATAAAAGTTCTGGCAAGGGAAGGGGAAAAAGCAATCAAAATTTCAGATATATCATTTACACCCATAGAACCAACAATAACTGAAGCAGAAGAGCAAGAACAAATTGAGAAAGCATCGAAGGCAAACCGAAAGAAATGGCTCAAAAATCAAGAGAATATTGAAAGAAGGAAAAGAGGTGAAGGATCCGCTTCACATGCTGAAGAAGAAAAAGAGGATTCTGAGGTTACAAAGTCTGCTACACATAAAGAATCTGAGAGTGAATCAGAAGAGACAGATGAAAGAATTCATACACCCTCAGGATCTGGGTCTGAAGATGATGAAGATGATGAAGAAGGATATAAAGAAGGTGAAGATGATGAAGATGAAAGCAATGATGATGATGATGAAGGAAATGATAAGCAAGATGACAAAGAAGATAACAACCAAGTACTTTCTCCCCAACCTTCATCTATGGGCCAAATGTCAAGTGAACTGAATGAACTCAAAGAACAACTTTCTGCACTGCAAAAGATGGTTTTGAGAAATCAACAAACTGAAGTAAATGAGCACAAAGCATTGAAAGAACAACTCACTAAGGTGCAGAAAGAAGTGGAGATATGAAAATTTCACGTCAATAATCTCAAAGCATTTGATCTAGAAAAGACAGTAGGGAAATATATTCAAACTCATGTTCCTCAAGAGGTCAGTTTTCAAGTACCTCAAGAAATCAAAAGAAATCTTCAAGAGGCACTCACAAATTTTCTTAAGGAATTTGTCAGACGTCAGCTGGAAAAGACTGTGGCAAACTTAATGCAAACCATTCCAATGACAATCCAGACGTTGCCACATAAGCCATCTACTACTGACCTCAAGGGAAAACTACTTGCAGACATCATCGACAATCCTGAAGAGGAAGAACTCAGACAGGCACTAATTAATTCAATAAAGAAAGTAGAAAAAAAAGTAGAGGCGTGTAAGAAGGACCAGCCAACAAAGCGTCATTGGGATGAGCCTGACAAAGACGAAGGGAAGAAAAGAAAGACACCTTCCAAATCAACCGGACCTTCTACTACAGCACACTCTTCTGGAAAAACAAAGTAATCAAGCCAAGAAAAGTTAGTTTCGCTTGAAGGAGGAGCATTCGATGAGAGTGAAGCTTATGATGACATAAGTTTTGATCAAGAATTTCCTATTGTGCCACCAAGAGTTCAGAATGTCACTGCACCACCCACCAATGAAAAAGTCAAACCTCAACCAAATGGGTGAACCCAAATGCTCCAAGATTCGATTGTTTTGAAACGATGGTGGAAGCATATCCTGAAGCTAAAAATGATGCACCTGTTGAAGGCTCAATTGTGGACTTCACTAAAGAACTAAAGAAGGTAATGGAAGTTCAGAAGTTGGGGTTGCCTTATATCATTAGAGTTTACAAAGATGGCTTCACAGAATTCACAACAGTCACAACTTCAGAGCTGGAGTTTGAGTACAACCTGGAACAAGTAGCAAGAGCTCTCTCTGAAAACATTGACTCGGATCATGCATGGGCTTCTCATCCAAAAGAACAACTTAAACTCTGTGATTACTCCCAACCTTTACCTCTTGTTGACCATTCTCACAATCCAAAGATACCCAAGGCATATTTCTTCAATAATGACTTGGATTATCTAATCTATGGAAATACAAACCCTGAAAAACATTATGCAACTTCCCTTACCAAGTACCAGGCAACATCTTATGCATTGGAAGGTCTTGAAGAACAAATCAGTGATTTGTTTATCAACGAAGTTCAAGAATATAATGATGAAGCTGCTATGGGAATTTATCACTGGCCGAATCTGAGAAAGTGGTTCTACAAATGGAAGCTCACCTTTCCCTCAAAGACTGAATTTTTTCAAAGAAGTAGAATCCTTTCAATCATAAGTGCAGAAATGGAATCAATGTTTGGCTACATCTAAAGAAGATCACCGTGAGGAGGCTGGACGATCAAGAATACACATTCAAAGAAGCCGACTATCCATACCTGCACATCAATGATACTGAAGACATGTATCTCCTGAAAGTTCAAGGAAAACTCGAACATCTTCCTGGACGTCTTTATTATGATATCGTCAACTCTGTGTTGCTGTACATCGGCAATATTATCATCAGATCCAGAGTTGAAGACGTGCAACTTGGGGTAGAAAGATACCAGAAGAAACTGAATTTGGTTAGGCCTAATCTCCAACATCCTGGAATAGCAGACAAGAAGCCGTACGCTTTCGGTGATTGACCATTTAGGTTGGTGTACGTAAGGATAGAAGCTCAACGAGATTCATGGGTTATCAAGAAATCCAAAAGTTCAGCGATGAAACCTTAATACACGTCAAGTCTGAAGTTCAAAAGATTTTGGAGAATCATAGAAAGGGGTTGCGATCAGGGTGGTTAAAGCATATAAGCTGGAGTAGGAATGATGTGAAGCAAGCAGTCAATTTCATTGATCGGATTGACAAAAGGCTCATGTTTCGGACAACAATGAGACGACTGGAAAGCTATGTGGGAGGATGTGCAAGAGTTCCTAACATTCTCACAAATATTTCCTCGTTAAGGGGGAGTATTTGAAAAATAATCTTTTTTCTAAAAACAAAATTTCTTGAAATTCTTCCCGTAAACCTCAAAAAAAGCATATTTTAATCAAAAGTTAAACAAAAACAACATGAGTATGCTACTTTTGAGGGGGAGAATAAGTGAATGATTAAAATATGGTATAAGTCAAGTTGTAATCTCACGAGAGCTCGACTCAGATTTACCCTCGAATTGACGGAATATCAAACGTTAGTAATCGAAAAGACATGTCCTGAATGGGTAATAATTTCAAGCTGAATTTATTCAGTGATGTAAACGTGTCTCGCAAAGGATATGTCTGAGTAGAATGTACCAATTCGAGATGTACCATTTCAAGAAATTTCACCTAAGTATTGATGGAAAACAAATGTTAGTAATCGAAAGGACTTATCCAGGACGGGTAATAATTTCAAGCTAGTCTAACTAGTGATGTAACCGTGTCTCGCCAACGATAAGTCAGAGTAGAGTGTACCGTAAGTGAGAGATTTTCTTTGAATATGACCGGGACGGGTAATAATTTCAAGCTAGTCCAACTAGTGATGTAAACCTGTCTCGCAAAGGTCATGTTCAAGGAAAATCAATCAAGTTACATTTGGTTGTGGCAACATAGGATAGTCATGGAGTTATAAGGTGACTAGGGTTTAGGAAACCGTCCTATGATCCGCCAGAGCCGGAGGGATCTACCCAAGGACAATGCCCATAGTTTAGTACTAGAAAGTCCTAGGTATGATTGAAAAAAGGAGTAAAGAAATGAAAGGAGAAAGAAGGGGTTAAAGAATTAAAAAGAAAAGTAAAGAAAAGGGTGAAAAGAAATAGCCCTCCAATTATTCAACCTTAGGGCAGACACCGGGTTCAACACATATGCTACTGGTTGTTGCTAAGACAACACTGGTATTGAAGATCAAAGTCGTCATGGACCCAGTGACGCACTGCACTAAACCTTCTAGCCACTCAGGTGCCTCTCAAATGACACTTGTTTCATTTCATACGGAGAACCCTTCATCATCTATCGACCTCTCACTACGAGATGTGTTGATATTGAAAATGAGGCACTCTGCTCCATGCCTCCAACGACCAAACAAATGTGCACTGAATCAAGTCTTGAGCCTAGAGATACGACAAAAGATCTCATAGGAACACTTAGCATTACACTGGTTGTTCTACATTATGGACGCCAATTGTAAAATAAGAAGTGTCCTACGTAGATCTTAGCAATCTGCCGAGAACATTCATGAGAGAAACCACAAAAGTGATTCTCAGTGATTGAATGGAAATCTTGCCAGGGTCAACATCAAACAGCCCTGAGAGTAGGTCACTCCGGTAATTCCATGTGAATTACGCTTAGTGTATGCTCCAAAATGGTCTACAGTCGTGGGGTGATCTCCAACGACTCACTAAATCGTGGGTGCACTTTGGTGTGTCTGTGTAAGCCCTTTCGAATGTATCTGATTCAGAACGTCCTGGGCTAGGATTAGAGAAAGTCTTCACATTGTGCTGTTGATGATCTCGAAGTCCGAATCTATAAGTGCCGGATGACTTATTGCTAACTGTTTACATGCAGCTAATCATGGAGACCTTGAGTTCCCCCACCACCCCATTCCATCATGCTCATATCCTGAAGCAAAGTTCTCAAAAAGGCTAAGGAATAACAATAGTTCAAAGAATCTAAAGAGAAGTAAAAGATCAAGTATATCAAACTTTCACAAGTCAATGATTGAAGCTTATGAAGTGAGTACTACGTGATATATGAAGAACAAAAGTCAAAAGACATATGAGCATGGTGGAAAAGACGAAAAGACATCAAGATGAAGGAACGGTGGTGGAAGGCAGATCAAGATGATACTTTATCATTTCACATCAAGAACAAAGAACAAAGATTCCAAACACGTCAAAGCCAAAGAAGCAAAGACGACGTCAAGCAACCTTTATGACCAATACTTAGGGGGAGATTATTGGGAACACTTTATTATTATCAAGTATTGATCATTTATGTATTAGGTTGCTTAGGCCTTTAGGTTTGTGATGCGTGGTTTTGCGACCTTACAACAGGTTTTACCTCTCGAGGGATCTCAAGAGGCTTGCAATCCCCACCAGGCAGTGTACCTGACCGATGTAGTAGAGTGTAGTGGCAAGTACCGGGGGATTGATCGTTCTCTAGGGGAATAGTGTCGTTAGGATTGAAAAACTACTCTAATAGGTCTAAGGGTGAGAGAAGATTCTTTTTGTATTTTTATATTTTATGAAAGCAAGTAAAATCTCGGGTTTGAAGGAGTGGGCGGAATTAGTTGCTAGTCAACTAACCCAAATAACTACAATTGCAAATAAAATAAAATAACTGAAAATGAAAAGGTTGTGGAACTTATATGGAGAGAAATGTGTTTACTTAGATTTCCTTACTCCCTAACTATCTTTTACCGGTTGATTAATGTGTATTAATTGCGTGGATGACGGGTGTATTCCTTAATACCAATCGTGGGGTGGCGTACGTACTTCCCCAACTCTATAAGCTCCTACTTCACTCCTATGTCGAGCCGGCTAAGAAGCTCCTAACATGGGATCACTAGAATTCGCTCATGCATTAAATACAACCATAAAAACCTTAGTACGCATTGGTTCATGTTTCTTAAGACGTTCAAGCAAGTTACCGTATAGGAGGTTAGCCAGTTTTCTTAAGCCTAACATCGATAAACAATCATCCAATACAATTAATAACACACCAACAACCAATAATCAATAGTTAGGTTTCATTAGATCTAAGCAAACACAAGATAAATCTAGCCTAGCATGTTAAACAAAAGACAAGAACAAGATATAATCAAACAACACATAGACATATTGAATGATTAATTGATAACTTATCTTCAATTGAACATGGGAGATCCAAGGGTATAAAACCCTTAAAAATGGCAGAAAAATCGTATTAGGGTTTCTCCTCACAAAGTTGCACACTAATGACTAAAAATTGCAAAACTATATATAGGAAAACAGATCTGACGGCGTCACGTTATAGGAGGTGACGCCGTCACCTCGCCGCGTTTAGGGTTCCCGGATGGCCTTCTTGACGCCGTCCCTCTTTAATCCTCCAAAATCCGCTCTGGCCTATCAGGAGCTGACGGCATACTTGACGCCGTCCCCCTTTAATCTTACAAAATCCGCCCTGGCCTTTCTAGGGTTGACGGCGTCAGAATTGTGCTTGACGCCGTCACAGGTACTTTTCCAGCCGATTTAGAGACTTTGTCGTTTTCTTCACTTTTATGCTCCAAAAACGTCCAAAATGCTTCCTTTTCCAGATTTCTTCTCCAAAGTACCTAAAATGACAAAAGGAATGATTTAGGGCAATATTTGATCAAATAAATACGATTTCGGGCTTAAATGACCCCCTAAAAGCGGTACACTTTTCGCTTCATCAAATACCCTTACATTTGAGATTTGCTTGTCCTCAAGTAAATGCGCTTTTATTCTAATCAAAATACAAGTTAGGGGTCATTTAACGCTAATATAAAAGTAATTACAACAAATAGTCGTTCCACTTTAATCATAATAAGCACGGAGATTACACACTAGCACCTCACAAGTAGTGTTTAGATACTCACATCTCTCAGGTGTCATAAAATTATATCTCATAAATGAAAATGAATAATATCTCTCACTACCTGTCATAGCAAATAGATTACCATAGGCTTGGGAAAGTGATGAAGCGAAAAGTGTACCGCTTTTAAGGGGTCATTTAAGCCCTAAATCGTATTTATTTGATCAAATATTGCCCTAAATCGTTCCTTTTGTCATTTTAGGTACTTTTGAGGAGAAATCTGGAAAAGGAGGCATTTTGGACGTTTTTGGAGCATAAAAGTGAAGAAAACGACAAAGTCTCAAAATCGGCAGAAAATTACCTTTGACGGCGTCAGGATTATCCCCAGACGGCGTCATGGCTTGGCATGAAAAAGGTGGATGTGAAAATTACTCATGATAAGCCAGAGAAATTTGCATGGAATTCTGACGGCGTCACCCTTTGGAGTAATCAAGGTCGTCACGTTATAATTTAAAGAGGGACGGCGTCACGTTCATAGTCTGACGGCGTCAAACCTTGATAAGCCAGAACGGATTTTGGAGAGCTAAAGAGGGACGGCGTCAAGAAGGCCATCCGGGAACCCTAAAAGCGGTGAGGTGACGGCGTCACACTCCATAACGTGACGCTGTCAGACCTGAAAATCTATATATAGTTTTGCAATTCTTTGTCATTAGTGTGGAACTTATTGTGGAATTTGGTGTGTGAAAACCCTAAGACGAATTTAGCATCTTTTTCAAGGCTTTTTGCCTTGAGATCTTCCATGTTACATTGAAGATAAGTTATCAATTAATCATTCAATATGTCTATGTGTTGTTTGATTCTATCTTGTTCTTGTCTTTTGTTTAACATGTTAGGCTAGGTTTTCTTTGTGTTTGCTTAGATCTAATGAAACCTAGCTATTGATTATTGGTTATTAGTGTGTTATTAGTTGTATTGGATGATTGTTTATCTATGTTAGGCTTAAGAAAACTGGCTAACTTCCTATTCGGTAACTTGCTTGAACGTCTTAAGAAACATGAACCAAATGCGTACTAAAGGTTTTTATGGTTGTATTTAATGCATGAGCGAATTCTAGTGATCCCATGTTAGGAGCTTCTTAGCCGGCTCGACATAGGAGTGAAGTAGGAGTTCATAGAGTTGGGGAAGTACGTACGCCACCCCACAATTGGTATTAAGGAATACACCCGTCATCCACGCAACTAATACACACTAATCAACCGGTAAAAGATAGTTAGGGAGTAAGGAAATCTAAGTAAACACATTTCTCTACACATAAGTTTTACCAACCTTTTTATTTTCAGTTATTTATTTTATTTGCATTTGTAGTTATTTGGGTTAGTTGACTAGCAACTAATTCCGCCCACTCTTTCAAACCCGAGATTTTACTTGCTTTCATAAAAACATAAAAATACAAAAAGAATCTTCCTTCACCCTTAGACCTAATTAGAGTAGTTTTTCATACCTAACGAACACTATTCCCTGTGGAGAACGATCAATCCCCCGTACTTACCACTACACTATACTACATCGGTCAGGTACACTGCCTGGTGGGGTTGTAAGCCTCTTGAGATCCCTTGAGAGGTAAAACCTGCTGTAAGGTTGCAAAACCACGCATCAAGTTTTTGGCGCCGCTGCCGGGGAATAGTTATTGTTTAGGTTGAATTTTTATTTCTATTAGGTCTACTCACTAGATTCCTTTCTAGTGAGATTTTTATTTTATTTTTCTAGGATTTCTTGTAGTCTATCTTTTTCTTTGTGCCCTTTGTTTGTAAAACCATTTTCATTTGTCACTATGATGGATGAAATTCCATTTAGATCATTATCAATAGGGGAACAATTATATTTCACCAATAGATTTGTTTCCTATCATTCCTATGAACTTTTTTGTGATCTTTGTGATTTCCAAAAGGAGTTAGGGGTAAGGTTAGATGGGTTTAATGAATTCTATGCATGTGAGAGTTCTATTAGACAAGCATTATCTGGATCAATTCCTTTTAGTCAGGCCATTTGGATGAATTTTGAGGAAAGCTTCCTAACCATGACCCATAAGTGGAACGAATTGGTGGATTCGTATGAGCAAAGAGACCTAGTTTCTAAGAACATGGACTTAGAATCAAACCAAGATTCTGAGATGGTTAGTTGCATGAGTGGGATAGATTTCACCAAAACATACGAAACACATGATGAGGATATAGGTGATCTTGACACGTGGAATGATGAGGTAAACACCATAAGCCCACAAAATACTCAACCATCATTTGAGGCACCCACACCGCCCGTGACTTACCCGGAAGAAGTAGAAGAGACTTTAGGAATCCCGATGGAGGTAGAACCCTTGGACCAAGCACAACTAGAGGATATAGGTTTGCACACTTTTAGTGATGACCTTACTCATAGTTCTAGGGAATTTCCTAGTGTTGATGAATTGGAACCTCAACTTTTACACAACTTTTCATCCTTAGATTTACATCTAGGAGAAAAAAGAGGAACCGACCCACCCATCAACCAATATTATCCGGGTAGTTTTAGGATGAAGGAAGCCATTCACTCACCCCCTTCACCTCACGTGGCATATTCACACCCTAAGGGTGTGTATCGCTACTTTCACCCGCACTTAATCCTAAGTGTAGGGAAAACCTCCCCTATTTTTGTTAAATA
Source organism: Artemisia tridentata subsp. tridentata (assembly GCA_021014915.2). Taxonomy (NCBI): domain Eukaryota; kingdom Viridiplantae; phylum Streptophyta; class Magnoliopsida; order Asterales; family Asteraceae; genus Artemisia; species Artemisia tridentata. Next base: position 213,649,720 of record CP139508.1, on the reverse strand, counting down.
AGGGTAGAGTCAGGCTCGTGACTCGAACAAAAACAAGCGCTCTTGGGAGGCAACCCAAGCTTTATTTGCTTTGTGTGTTTATTTATTTGTTTGTTTGATTTTATTTGCTTCCGTATGTATGTTTAATTTTTATTATTATTGATTCATGTTCAAAACTAAATTGTGAAAATGCTTTATTTTGTTTTTAACTTCGTCTTAACTACATATAAAGGTATTTTGCAAAAGATAAGTGTAAGGGAAAGTCAAATCGGTTTATTAGAACAAATGAACATGAATCATAATAATATTAAATTAACATACATATTAGTATTTGTTTGAGTCAAATGCTTGTATCGAGTCATAATGATATTTTGCAGGATTTCCAGGAAATGAGGTATAGGTTTTTCCAGAAATTTTCCGGAAACTTAACATGAGAATTCTGTCAGATCATTTCTGACGGCGTCAGGCCTTACAACCTGACGGCGTCAGGTTTTAATTTTCTGAAATTTGTGAAAGTTTTGTTTTCATAAAAAGTTTTTATTAAATCTCCAACTTATAATCTCCAGGAATCTGCAAAATTATCATTCCACAAGCATTATATCCTTATATATAGATTTATCCCGCCGATGTTATGCAGGTTTTCGTGTTTGTTTTCTCAGGTTTAACAGGTTATTTTGGACAAGGAGATGTATATGGAATCAAGCTTATGGTGATGCATTAGTCATGGAGCTTCTACATTACCTTGGAAGAAGATTTAACCATGTTACTTCATATCCACCGAGCGAATCAGGGGAGTATTTGATTTCATTCTTTTACCTTATTTACTTTTACATCTTGTTATTTGAACATTGGGGACAATGTTCATCTTAAGTGTAAGGGGAGGGTAAAAGTACGATTTTAGAGAATGCTATTACGCTTGATTTTTGTTGGTTTGATGGTAGATGTGTAATAAAACTGAGAGAAATACCTGTTAGAGTAATTTTAGTGCCAAATTTAAATTTTTTTACAACATTTAGGAGTGAAACTTTGATCTTAATGAGCGTCTCACGGATAGGAGTTATATGACTAGCACAAAAAACCGTACCACTAAAAAATTTTCCACCCCCAAATATGTGAGGTTCGCCCCTAGAATTGGTAGGAAAAGCATTTATGCTATGATGTGTGTACCGGTAGCACTTAGATTCTAGAACTTGCGTTAGGACCATTCCGAGGCCACAAGTGAGACTACATTCGTGTAGTTAGATTTACTACATGATAAGAGGCATTAGGATTAACCCATTGTTTTACACCTGTGTTTTTGTTATAATTACTTTGGCTACATTGGTCAAGTAATTCTGCCACACCCTTTGCGTTGTACTCATTTTTAGTACACAATACCCCTAGTACACCCCTCAGAGCCTATCTTTTCGTTTCGACCTTTAAGCATTTTACTTAAAGGAAGAATTTGTTACACCCCACTTAAATGTACACCCAAATCGCCTTAGCCTACCTTGTATGCACTCATTTTTAGTGCATTATTGTGACAACATTTGTTTAAACCCAAGTTAATTATCTAATTGATTACATGGTTGCTAAGTCGAGTCATATCATTGTACATATTGTTTTGGGACGATTGGGACTCATGGGTAAAGTACTAGTGTAATGGAGTAATGGGGAAGAACATCATTATTACCCCCATATGTGCTAAATATTTTAAAAGTACTCCAAGTTTTTCGATTATCTTAATTCGAGTCATTAGAATAGTTAATTGTAAAGTTATGTAAAAGTTCAAGTGTAAGGGGGATACAACCCCCCTACGATGTATTATTTTGGATGGTAGGGTAAGAGTGTATGCAAAAAAAAAAAATAATAAATAAATAAATAAATAAAAAAAAAAATTCAAGAAAAATACAAAAAAATGAGAAAAAGAAAAATAGAAAAAAAAAACATACGGACTACCATCCCGTTTCATTTTATGTTTATGTTTTTGTTATTTTGTTTCTAGCTTAAGATCGAGTCGATTCTTGGCTTAGCAACATTGTATAGTACATGTAATTAATCAAGATCTTTAACTCGCCACCAGTAAAATATCCCTTATCCAACAAATCCGTGTTTATCATATCCCTACACCTAACGTTATAACCCATGTAAAAGCCCTCTTTGATAGTTTATCTTTGGTGCTTACGCCTAGTGGAGGAGGTTTTTGATCCTTTCCCAAGCCTATGGTAATCTATTTGCTATGACAGGTAGTGAGAGATATTATCCGTTTTCATTTATGAGATTTATTTTGATGACACTTGAGAGATGTGAGTATCTAAACACTACTTGTGAGGTGCTAGTATGTAATCTCCGTGCTTATTATGATTGAAGTGGAACGATTATTTGTTGTAATTACTTTTATATTAGCGTTAAATGACCCCTAACTTGTATTTTGATTAGAATAAAAGCGCATTTGCTTGAGGACAAGCAAATCTCAAGTGTAAGGGTATTTGATGAAGCGAAAAGTGTACCGCTTTTAAGGGGTCATTTAAGCCCTAAATCGTATTTATTTGATCAAATATTGCCCTAAATCGTTCCTTTTGTCATTTTAGGTACTTTTGAGGAGAAATCTGGAAAAGGAGGCATTTTGGACGTTTTTGGAGCATAAAAGTGAAGAAAACGACAAAGTCTCAAAATCGGCTGAAAATTACCTTTGACGGCGTCAGGATTATCCCCAGACGGCGTCATGGCTTGGCATGAAAAAGGTGGATGTGAAAATTACTCATGATAAGCCAGAGAAATTTGCATGGAATTCTGACGGCGTCACCCTTTGGAGTAATCAAGGTCGTCACGTTATAATTTAAAGAGGGACGGCGTCACGTTCATAGTCTGACGGCGTCAAGCCTTGATAAGCCAGAACGGATTTTGGAGAGCTAAAGAGGGACGGCGTCAAGAAGGCCATCCGGGAACCCTAAAAGCGGCGAGGTGACGGCGTCACACTCCATAACGTGACGCCGTCAGATCTGGAAATCTATATATAGTTTTGCAATTCTTTGTCATTAGTGTGGAACTTATTGTGGAATTTGGTGTGTGAAAACCCTAAGACGAATTTAGCATCTTTTTCAAGGCTTTTTGCCTTGAGATCTTCCATGTTACATTGAAGATAAGTTATCAATTAATCATTCAATATGTCTATGTGTTGTTTGATTCTATCTTGTTCTTGTCTTTTGTTTAATATGCTAGGCTAGGTTTTCTTTGTGTTTGCTTAGATCTAATGAAACCTAGCTATTGATTATTGGTTATTAGTGTGTTATTAGTTGTATTGGATGATTGTTTATCTATGTTAGGCTTAAGAAAACTGGCTAACTTCCTATTCGGTAACTTGCTTGAACGTCTTAAGAAACATGAACCAAATGCGTACTAAAGGTTTTTATGGTTGTATTTAATGCATGAGCGAATTCTAGTGATCCCATGTTAGGAGCTTCTTAGCCGGCTCGACATAGGAGTGAAGTAGGAGTTCATAGAGTTGGGGAAGTACGTACGCCACCCCACAATTGGTATTAAGGAATACACCCGTCATCCACGCAACTAATACACACTAATCAACCGGTAAAAGATAGTTAGGGAGTAAGGAAATCTAAGTAAACACATTTCTCTACACATAAGTTTTACCAACCTTTTTATTTTCAGTATTTTATTTTATTTGCATTTGTAGTTATTTGGGTTAGTTGACTAGCAACTAATTCCGCCCACTCCTTCAAACCCGAGATTTTACTTGCTTTCATAAAAACATAAAAATACAAAAAGAATCTTCCCTCACCCTTAGACCTAATTAGAGTAGTTTTTCATACCTAACGAACACTATTCCCTGTGGAGAACGATCAATCCCCCGTACTTACCACTACACTATACTACATTGGTCAGGTACACTGCCTGGTGGGGTTGTAAGCCTCTTGAGATCCCTCGAGAGGTAAAACCTGTTGTAAGGTTGCAAAACCACGCATCAGAAAGGATCAAAAACCTCCTCCACTAGGCGTAAGCACCTAAGATAAACTATCAAATAGGGCTTTTAAACGGGTTATAACGTTAGGTGTAGGGATATGATAAACACGGTTTTGTTGGATAAGGGATATTTTACTGGTGGCGAGTTAAAGATCTTGATTAATTACATGTACAATATGGCGTTGCTAAGCCAAGACTAGACTCGACTTAAGCTAATGAAAAAAATAACAAAAAGATAAAATAAACATAAAATGAAACGGTATGGTAGTCCGTATGTTTTTTTCTAATCTTTTTTTTTTTTTATTTATTTATTTTTTTTTTTTTTTGCATACACTCTTACCCTACCATCCAAAATAATACATCGTAGGGGGGTTGTATCCCCCTTACACTTGAACTTTTACATAACTTTACAATTAACTATTCTAATGACTCGAATTAAGATAATCGAAAAACTTGGAGTACTTTTAAAATATTTAGCACATATGGGGGTAATAATGATGTTCTTCCCCATTACTCCATTACACTAGTACTTTACCCATGAGTCCCAATCGTCCCAAAACAATATGTACAAGGATATGACTCGACTTAGCAACCATGTAATCAATTAGATAATTAAATTGGGGTTTAAAAAAATGTTGTCACAATAATGCACTAAAAATGAGTGCATACAAGGTAGGCTAAGGCGATTTTGGGTGTACATTTAAGTGGGGTGTAACAAATTCTTCCTTTAAGTAAAATGCTTAAAGTTAGAAACGAAAAGATAGGCTCTGAGGGGTGTACTAGGGGTATCGTGTACTAAAAATGAGTACAACGCAAAGGGTGTGGGAGAATTACTTGACCAATGTAGCCAATGTAATTATAACAAAAACATAGGTGTAAAACAATGGGTTAATCCTAATGCCTCTTATCATGTAGTAAATCTAACTACACGAATGTAGTCTCACTTGTGGCCTCGGAATGGTCCTAACGCAAGTTCTAGAATCTAAGTGCTACCGGTACACACATCATAGCATAAATGCTTTTCCTACCAATTCTAGGGGCGAACCTCACATATTTGGGGTGGAAATTTTTTAGTGGTACGGTTTTGTGCTAGTCATATAACTCCTATCCATGAGACGCTCATTAAGACCAAAGTTTCACTCCTAGATGTTGTAAAAAAATTTAAATTTGGCACTAAAATTGCCTTAACAGGTATTTCTCTCAGTTTTATTACACATCTACCATTAAACAAACGAAAAATCAAGCGTAATAGCATTCTCTAAGGTATCGTACTTTACCCCCCTTACACTTAAGATGAACATTGTCCCCAATGTTCATTCAAAGGATGTAAAAGTAAATAAGGTAAAAGAATGAAAACAAATACTCCCCTGATTCGTTCGATGTGGATAATCCGGTAACATGGTTAAATCCTCCTCCAAGAAAATGAACGTTGAAAGCTTCCCTTCCGAAATATAAATCATCTTCATGTCCAATATAACCTGTTAAACCTGAGAAAACAAACACAAAAAACCCAAAGCATCAACCTGAACAAAGAAAACTCACAACTAGATGTAATTCCAGACTTAGAAATAAAAACAAAACGATTAAAGATATAATGCTTGCGGAATGAATGTTTTGCAGATTCCTGGAGTTTATAAGTTAGAGATTTAATAAAGCATTTTATGATTCCGGTAGAAAAACAAAACTTTCAAAAATTTCAGAAAATTAAAACCTGACGCCGTCAGGTTGTAATGCCTGACGCCGTCAGAAATGATCTGACAGAATTCTCATGTTAAGTTTCCGGAAAATTTCTGGAAAAACCTATACCTTACTTCCTGGAATTCCTGCAAAACATCATTATGACTCGATACAAGCATTTGACTCAAACAATTACTAATATGTATGTTAATTTAATATTGTTATGATTCATGTTCATTTGTTCTAATAAACCGATTTGAATTTCCCTTACACTTATCTTTTGCAAAATACCTTTATATGTAGTTAAGACGAAGTTAAAAACAAGATAAATCATTTTCACAATTTAGTTTTCGAACATGAATCAATAATAATAAAAATTAAACATACATACGGAAGCAAATAAAATCAAACAAACAAATAAATAAATAAACAAAGCAAATAAAGCTTGGGTTGCCTCCCAAGAAGCGCTTGTTTTTGTTCGAGTCACGAGCCTGACTCTACCCTTATTTAACGAAAATAGGGGAGGTTTTCCCTACACTTAGGATTAAGTGCGGGTGGAAGTAGCGATACACACCATTTCGGTGGAGGTATGCCTCATGAGGAAAGAGTAGTGGATGAATTACATGCTCAAAGGGGTGTGCTCCTTTTATCATAACCTTACTTAGTTCAATTGGGTCAATGGGTGAATTGAAGTTTTCTCCTAGAAAGGGATCATCTTCTATCAACTTTGAGAGACTCCTAGTTGGGAATCCATCTTGACCTAATAAACCCGGTTTAAACCCATAGTGTTTCTTGTGATTAATCATGAATGGGTGATGTAAGTATGAAAGGTTATGGTTCACTCCTATATTAGCTTCCACTCCACATGGCCTAGAGTCTACTACCTTAATCTTAACATTACCCGGACTACCTGGTTTGATGGGTGGATCGGGACCTTTTTTAATTCCTAAATTCACATCTAAAGATGGAAGATCAGGTAACGGTTTTAGTTGAGGCTCCGGTTCATCAAAACTAGGAACTTCCATAGAACTAAAAGAAAGGTTGTGATCACTAAAAGCATTCAAACTTATTTCTTCTAGTTGTATTTGGTCCAAGGGCTCTACCTCTATTGGGGTTCCTATAGTCTCTTCTACTTCTTCCATGTAAGTCACGGGTGGTGTGTGTGCCTCAAATGATGGTAGGACTTGTGGGGTACTTGGTGGGCTTATGTTACTTACCTCATCATTCCTTATGTCAAGCTCACCTATATCCTCATCATGCATTTTAGTAGGATCTAACCCTAACATTTTCCCAAGTATCTCAAGTGCTTCTCTAGGCATCTCAACTTCTATGTCCGAATCATACGGATCATCCTCAATATTCTGACTGCTATATTCAAACTGCCTAAAAGATTCATCATGTGTTTCTTGAGATTCGACGTCATCAATCACAAAACCTAGGTCTTTTTGATCAATGTGATCATGTTCGGCTAAATCCTCCGTCACATCAAGGTCACCTATGTGTTTGTTTTGTACTATGGCATTACATGACATCCACTTAGGTATCTCAACACTAACATATTCATCCCCAAACAAACTTGTTTCATGATCCTTGAAATTTGTGGTCAATTGACTTGTACTAACGTTTGTTGGGTTGTCTACTATATAATAATATTGGGCACAATTCTCAATAGCTTCCCATGCTTCTTCAGAACTTAATTTCCCAAGATCCCTACCGGCAAAATAGTAAATGTCCCTTTGGGCATGTCGGTCGACACGATCGTAAAAGATTTGAGTTAGGGACCATAAATCGAAGTTGTGATGAGGGACTTTTTGGAGTAAATATTTAAAACGAGCCCATGCATCATAGAGAGGTTCATCTTTATGTTGTTTAAACATCAAGATGTCATATGGAGTGGGTGAATTACGTGGTTGGTAGTATGGTGGATTCGCGTTCTCCATACTGGTGAACGGAAGAGTCAATGGAAATTACGAACAAACACACAAAGAAAAATAGATAGACTAAAGAAATCCTAGAAAAATAAAATAAAAATCTCACTAGAAAGGAATCTAGTGAGTAGACCTAATAAAATAAAAATTCAACCTAAACAATAACTATTCCCCGGCAGCGGCGCCAAAAATTTGATGCGTGGTTTTGCGACCTTACAACAGGTTTTACCTCTCGAGGGATCTCAAGAGGCTTGCAATCCCCACCAGGCAGTGTACCTGACCGATGTAGTATAGTGTAGTGGCAAGTACCGGGGGATTGATCGTTCTCTAGGGGAATAGTGTCGTTAGGATTGAAAAACTACTCTAATAGGTCTAAGGGTGAGAGAAGATTCTTTTTGTATTTTTATATTTTATGAAAGAAAGTAAAATCTCGGGTTTGAAGGAGTGGGCGGAATTAGTTGCTAGTCAACTAACCCAAATAACTACAATTGCAAATAAAATAAAATAACTGAAAATGAAAAGGTTGTGGAACTTATATGGAGAGAAATGTGTTTACTTAGATTTCCTTACTCCCTAACTATCTTTTACCGATTGATTAATGTGTATTAATTGCGTGGATGATGGGTGTATTCCTTAATACCAATCGTGGGGTGGCGTACGTACTTCCCCAACTCTATAAGCTCCTACTTCACTCCTATGTCGAGCCGGCTAAGAAGCTCCTAACATGGGATCACTAGAATTCGCTCATGCATTAAATACAACCATAAAAACCTTAGTACGCATTGGTTCATGTTTCTTAAGACGTTCAAGCAAGTTACCGTATAGGAGGTTAGCCAGTTTTCTTAAGCCTAACATCGATAAACAATCATCCAATACAATTAATAACACACCAACAACCAATAATCAATAGTTAGGTTTCATTAGATCTAAGCAAACACAAGATAAATCTAGCCTAGCATGTTAAACAAAAGACAAGAACAAGATATAATCAAACAACACATAGACATATTGAATGATTAATTGATAACTTATCTTCAATTGTACATGGGAGATCCAAGGGTATAAAACCCTTAAAAATGGCAGAAAAATCGTATTAGGGTTTCTCCTCACAAAGTTGCACACTAATGACTAAAAATTGCAAAAATATATATAGGAAAACAGATCTGACGGCGTCATGTTATAGGAGGTGACGCTGTCACCTCGCCGCGTTTAGGGTTCCCGGATGGCCTTCTTGACGCCGTCCCTCTTTAATCCTCCAAAATCCGCTCTGGCCTATCAGGAGCTGACGGCATACTTGACGCCGTCCCCCTTTAATCTTCCAAAATCCGCCCTGGCCTATCAAGGGTTGACGGCGTCAGAATTGTGCTTGACGCCGTCACAGGTACTTTTCCAGCAGATTTAGAGACTTTGTCGTTTTCTTCACTTTTATGCTCCAAAAATGTCCAAAATGCTTCCTTTTCCAGATTTCTTCTCCAAAGTACCTAAAATGACAAAAGGAACGATTTAGGGAAATATTTGATCAAATAAATACGATTTCGGGCTTAAATGACCCCCTAAAAGCGGTACACTTTTCGCTTCATCAGTTTGATTTAAGGCCCAGCCTGTGTAGAAGGACCATGGGCTGTATCTATTTGTTTATTTTATTTATTATGTTAGTTATGTTAATTCGGGCTAAAAGCCCAAGACCTTGTAAGAAACTATATATACCCCTTCCCATTCAAGGGAGAGGGTTGGTTGGTTGAATGGTTAAATATTTCATTATTATCTTAAGCATAACCTTCCATCTCTCTCTCTCTCTAACTTTCTCTCTCTAGATATAGGATTAATTAAGTAGCTTGTGTGATAATTGTAAGTAACATCATGTTTTGAGAAGGGAAATCGAATGGCAGTGAGTTCAAGGAACAAGGAGAATATTTGAGGTCTTCAAAGTCCAAGTTATGTAAGAAGCATGTGCATGTGTAAGCAATTGTTGCGTGTGTGTCGAGTAAATTACAAAGATATATGTTAACATCTAGTTTTAGTTTCAAGTTGATTCACCTCATTAGATTTGCCACGAAAGTCCTATGGTGTGTGAGAAACATGTGAGAGTTGTAAGAGATTTAGTGTGTTTTTATATGTGTCGACATAGTATTAAAGGGTCCAAACATTGAACTAAGGTGTGACATTGAGATAGTGGGTGTAAAATACATTTGTTAACTCATATATGATCTAACAAAAACATTAGAACTAGGTACAAATGAGTTTTGGCCGAATTGGATGAGTTGGTGAATTTTTGTAATTTGAATGGGTGTGTTTGGAGACGTTTTACTTTTATCAAATTTTACGTATCAAGAGTTGACATCAAGAGTTAGAATTCCACACCCTAAATATTTGGTGGGAGGAGAATTAAGTGGTACAAAATATCGAATAAGTTGTGTTACGAAATTGGAAGAAAACAATGCAAAGTTGGAGCGTTTGAGTCGAATGAGAAAATGAAATATATAAGAAAATTGGGCCTTAGTTGGGCTGCTGATGAATAGTAACTGAAATTTGGAGTTGGGCTGGAATATTAAGGCCCGTTTGGCAGTTTTTATGTTTGTTTAGTTTTTTTGGTTCGCGTGTGAGCTCGTTCCGATATTTGGTAAATCACGTAATAACGTGTTCGTGTTATTATAATATAATAAACAAAATTTTAAATTTTTCCCATAAAAATGGTAAACAGAACAGTAACGATAATTAATATCTGATTAACTGTTACAAATTATAGTGGAAATTTACAGTTTTTTACATTACCCATCAGTCATTCTGAATTCCGTCTCGGAATTAAAGTTTAAAGTGGTTGTTAAGGGTGAGAGGTTATGGAAAAAGGGTCGTCAAATAATTTCCATTCGGTATTCCAAGAGAACGTAATTTCGTTAGATTTATTCATACTAGATGAAATAAATTGAATGTCTCACCACCTAATAAGTCCAACGGCTGTGAATAGTGATTTATAATGGTCAGGAACAGTAAAAACATAACTGATATGAACAGTGCCCCCAATGGTCGTGAACAGTAGACCTAACGGCTAGTTTTCCTTATATATTCCCCATTTTAATTTCCATTCTTCCACCAACCATATTTATCTCATTAAATACTTCCAAAATGCCCAACCTTATCACTATTCTCGCAATCGTGTATGTCATTCTTTCGGTTATCTATTTGGCGTACGTTCCTGATGAAGACTACGTATTATTGGTCGTGTTCTAACGGTTCTCATACCAATTATGATTCTAGCTATTGGCGTGGACAAGCTATGGGGGTAATAGTCTCGAGTTAGGATCATTAAAATGATTCCTTGTTGTGTTTCTATGTAGTCTTTAATAAATGTGAAATAAAACCTGATTGTCATTATGTATAAGACCTAGTCTTGCTATCGCATTTAATGGTTTGTTTGCATTTATCGTACAGAATAATCAAGGTGATACATCCCGTGGTGGCTCTCACTCTCGTTGGGTTGGTGGTGTTCTTCGTTGGTTTGGCGGGTCAACCTATTGGCGATTCTATAACTTTTCTTGTAATCTTTGTAACATTAGCACTTCCGGTGCTAATTATATCGCTATGTATTAATTTTCGTGGATTCTAATAAAATTTGCGCTATTTGTGTTTTCCATAAATTTTTGTGAATTCTTAGGGTTCTCATGTTCGTACTTTTGTCGATTTTCTATCATAGAGGTGATGGGTAATAGGTGTAGATATCTATTGTGGGTGGTCAAAAGGGATGTTTATGAACAATTTGTTTTGTTTCAAGATTTTGCTTTTGAATGAAGATTGTTTTAGGAAAATGTGAAAGGATAACTGTTTCATTCATGACATGATTCTTCCTGAATTAGACATAGGTGATCAGGCTATGTATAATTGAGGACCAAATGATGTGATGTTTGGCTCAGTCACAGTGGTATTATGTTTCTCAAAAAGTTTTAGATGGTGTTCAATGTGTTGTTTTTGTAAAATAACAGCATAATTATTTTTCAAAAGAGTAAGAAAATTTTGGTTCGCACTACAGTGATGAGTTAGGAATTTCTAGGGTGATAATAGGATATCCTTGAAATGAATCCTAGGGTTTGCATGAGAATCTTATAGAATGTTAATAGTCTATTGTTCGGTCAGAAATGATAACAACTAGAATTCTAATGAGATGGCAGTGTATTGTTATGTAATGACTATGAATAGGGTAAACAGAATAAAAACTGAAAATAGACGTAGGTTGTGATTATTACGGAAATATTACAAGATAGAGATTTCATAAGGTGGAAAGGTTGTTGTTACTGTTAGGTTACTCCATCATACCTAAGGTAAAGTATAAAAGAAAATACAGCTCTAGAGAGTTTGAACTATAGTTTTATTTATTACAACAGGAATTTCTTCTTCCGTTTAAACATTGGTGTCATCCTTTGATGTTGTTGAGGTTCTAACGAGCTTCCATTCTCTTGCATCGGTCTTGTTGTTCTAATTGGTATTCCGGGTTGGGCAATGACTTTTTTAGTGTCCTTTCCCACCACATCCGTGGCAAACTACAATTAATGGATGCTCCTTTTTGTTCGTGGCTTTGTAGTCTCCTGTTTTGTGACCTGTTTTCTGGCATTTCCCGCACTTAGCAGTGCAAAATCTAGTGTGATGCATCTTGCATCGATTACATAAAGGTTGTTTCCCATGATAATCATTTCTGTTAGCAGATGTGGCGATGTAGTCTCTGTCAGCTTCCTGCCTGTAATCTTGTTGGTGGTGGCAGTTGTTGCAATCTTGTACATGATTACGATTACAGTTGTTGTTGTTGTGGTACCTGCAGTTGTTGGGGATAGTGGTTTCTGTCCCATCGAGTTTTCACTTATGGTCATTTTTCTTGGGTGTAGCATGTAATACCTAAAATTTCAAAGCATGCAAAAAATTACCAAATTGCCCTTGTAACCTAAAATTTCACTTATTAATTAAATAAAATACCAAATTAATCCCAAACTCTTGGAAACTAGTACCATATGAAGTAAAATAATTTTTGCTTGAACATTTTAACATTTTACATGTCATAAAAATATGTGTCACATTATTAAAAATATATATAGCCGAATAATTATTATACATTACATTATATTTACTTAATTAAATCACTAAATCAAATAAATAAAGGATAAACACTACAAAATAGGAGAGGATCTTTGCAAATCAGAAATTTACCTTATCAAATATTACTTGGGCCAAAAGTTATTGCCTCTCCTCACCCTTATACACGATTTCATTCTTTATTCCCTTTTTATATCATAAAACCCAAACCGATTCATCCAAAAACTCACAAACGATCACCACAAATTCTCTGCACTTTCTTGGTATTTTTCCTGGATTCCTTGGAGTTAAAAGGAGGCTAGAAAAATAGGAGTTTAAATCCTTGAAGCTTGGTTCATTGGTTTTGAGTTCTTGCTATCGTTTAAGTCTTGCCGAGAAGAATAAAAATCCCACACCTCATCCGATCAACATGAACACTATTTGGTATTTTTATAACACTCTTTGCATCACATATGATCCATATAAAATAGTTATCTTGACCCATGCATGATATTTTAGTCGCTTGGAGTTAATCGATCCTTAAAACCCTAAAACGTATAAAAACTATAATCGACCACATATGATTTTTATAAATCTCAAACATATTTTTATGATCTGTAATATGATATATGTGATCTATAAAAAATTGTATTCGAATTGATTTAAAGCCTAGAGCCATGATTTGTAAATTATTTTGTTATATGTTTAATCGGTTAGAATAAAAAAAAGGAAAACATGGATCGAATGGGTTTAGGGTTAGGGTTCTTGATGTTAGATTTGGTGTAATTAATGCATATTAAGGTTTAATTAATGATTGCTAATGATTGGGAAAAATTAGGGTTATGATTTATTTGGTTTAGGTGTATACCGATTTATAATTAAAACTATATGGGTGTGTTTTGTAATTTTATAAACTTGTGGGTTATTTTTGTAACATGTTTTGGACCAAGGGTAATTTGTATAAAATATAATATGGGGGTATAAGATGTAAATTTTGTAATTAAAAAGGTTTAAATGGTAGTTTAGTTAATTATTAAATTCGATTTGTAAATTAATAAAATAGAGGGACTTGTTTTGTAAATTATGTAAAAGGAAGAGTATTTCGTATAAACATAAGTGTAAGGGGTGTAATGTGTAATTTTTGATAATTGAAGGCTTAATGTGTAAATATAAATATTGTAAGGATTAAATTGTAATTTAATGAACTATAAGGTTTAAATTGTAAAATGGTTAACATTAAAGGACTAGATTTGTAATTATGGGAAACTTATGGGTTAAAATGAATAACTTGTAATATTTGCACTTTAAACCTTTAACTTTGGCATAATTGCATTTAAAACCCTAAAATATGGAAAGTTGTCATATTTAACCCTAAACTATCATGACTTGCTAAAATTGAACCCTATTTCCATAATAATACTTATTTTATAACTTAACATAAATTATAATATTTAAATCTTTCTAATAATGGAAACCTGCTAATTATGGAAACTTACTAAATAAGGAAACTTACTTAAAATGGAAAGATAACTAAAATTAGTAAATAAGAACCATTTGTAATTCTGTCTTCTACTCCTTAGGGTTCGAAGAAGGAGTGACTTGATTCCTGTCCGTTTTGCTATCCTTGTGTTTTGCTTGCTTGCTAATAAGGTACATATATTTTACCCTTTCTCAGTAAGGGTGCTTTCGTTCTCTTGACTTCTGATCTTGATTCATTAGGATTCCCTAAGCCATTGCTTTGCTCCCTTTGATTTGTGAACCTTGCTATTGTATTCCTTGAATTGAGAACCTTTGTTATGATCCACTTGATTTGAACCCTTGCCTTGATTTCCTGTTTTGAACCTTGCCATGTTCCCTTGATACTTGATATACTTCTTTCATCACCCTTTGACATGAATATTCAAATCCTTGGATACCTTGAAGATTTACTTGATATTATAACTGGATGCGAAAACCTTTCTTAATTATATATATGAAAATGTTTGAGAAAAGCTATTTTAAAACGATGCGATACTACTTTTAAATGTAATTTTACTAAAGTTTTATGAAAATAACTTTTAAGGACTATCTTTATGAAAAACTGTTTTGAAAGACCATTTTTATGAAAACTATTTTGAAATATCATTTTTCCGAAAACCATTATTAAAGGAATTGCTTTTAAATGAACTTTTGAATTGAACCTTTGCTATAAACCTTTGCTATGATCTCTTGTCTTAGACCTTGACTTGAACCTTGATATACTTGAATTGGAAACTTGACTTGAACCACTTGATATGAAACTTGAACTTGAGACTTGACACTTGATACTTGATACTTGACCCTTGACCCACAGTTTGAGATTATGAGCCATTCACTAGGCATGAGGGTTTCATGTCCATGTCATTGATGCACCGATGACATTACTCTAGGGCAGGAGAGTGATGACATGTCCCGTCCCTGCCTTGACTTGATTTGACTTGTTTCGTAGAGGAAGACATTGTGGCCTACTGGGTCGTATGGATGCATCCTAGACTTGACTTGACTTAACTTGTTTATATTACTTTTTATACTTGGTGACTGATGGTGTGTGCGATACACGTCTTTCACATCTTGGGAGCTCATGACTCCACCCCTTGGAGGTATCCCCTCATATTTTACTTGGTACCGAGGTCACCCCTCTGTACACTACTTGATTACTTGACTTAACTTGGGCTCGTAGTGGATTACTGTTTCTGTTACCTTATAACCTTGTACTTAGTATTTCGAGGTCACCCCTCCGGATACCTACTTGACTTGACTTGACTTGACTTGACTTGATATAACTTGGGCTTGGGTTGGGATTACTGTTCCCTTTTGTTGGGTCATGAAAAACCCAAGAATGCTTCAAACATGATTTGGACACAAATTAACTAAGTGTTAACTTAAACCGAGAACAATTCAAGTCACTGAGAGAACAGCCTCTCAGTGAGTCATCTTCAGGATGCTTAAGGCGAATTCAAGAAGAAGGATTCACTACTCAGGAAGGCGGCACTCCCTGAGTAGGACTTAAGCCAAAGAAGAAGATGATGGTTTCAGTGAGTGTTGGACAAGAACTCACTGAACCCCAGTCTCCTCAACCAACAAAGTGATTGAATGACTGAGGAACCAACGCCTGATGAAAAAGGCGGGAACAATAGGGAAAAGATCTGAGAAGATATTAGTGTAAGCCCAACACTCTTCTCTTGTCAGATCCAACCTTCCCTATTGCGGCTAAAAGTCATGGAGTGTCAGCCAACAACTCCCAAAGTCTTCTTAGCCCTTTCCTATTGGTTCTTGGAAATGACAATTACTATTTGTAATTGTCAGACACGCAACCTCAACAACTTGTATTATATTTAATCACTTATACTTAGATTACTTGTGTATAAATAGAGCAGATGTGAGAGAAGTTAAAGTGTGCTTTTGTATAATTAAAGTCTTGAACTTTTACAAAGGAACTTCTCTCCTACAAAGAGTATACAACTCACTGAGATAGCTCAGTGGGTATATTGTTACCACTCAAGCAAAACTTGAGTTTCGATAGGAGACACCCCATACCCTTGTCTATTCAATCCCAAGTGTTTGTTCCGCAAAACACTTGGGTATAGATTCTTGGAATTATTTCTAATAAGAATTTAAACGTTGAAAAATATTGTTGTTTTTTATATTCACGTTTTATAACTGTTAGAATAATCCTTAAACATTGTGTTAGTCATTAACACATATAGATTAACTTTTTAGTTAATTCTAATCGTGTAAAGGGACCAACAAGTGGTATCAGAGCCTCTGGTTTATAAAATCTTTTAAAAATAACCAAGAGTGCTCTAGGTTTTTAAAACCAAGATCCTACTATGGCTGATATCAATGTACCCCAGCTAGTCGACAAAAGGGTGGCAGCTACTCAGCTGTTGCACCCAGACTTGAAGCTGGGAAATTTAGCAAATGGAAGAAGCGTATGATTTGCTATCTTACTGGTATGGAACCCTACTACATCACCTGTATCAGGGATGGCCCATTTGTCCCAAAGACTGCCACAGGGCTAAACAAGCCTGAGGCCCAATGGACCATTGATGAGAGGAGGGTGGTCAATCAAGACCAACGCCTAAAAAGCATTCTTATATCATGTCTTCCTGACGATATAATGGAATCAGTCATCAACTGTCTTACAGCCAAGCAAACTTGGGATGACTTGGTAAACAGCTTTGAGGGTCCCTCAGATACCAAGGAAAATAGGGTCATGGACCTTAAACTTGAGTATAATACTTTCAGGTCAAAAGACTCTGAAAGTCTCTCACAGACCTACACCAGATACAAAACTTTGATAAATGAATTATCAAATGATGGTGTTGTACTGACCAAACATGAGACAAATGTTGGCTTTGTCAACAGTCTCCCTGAGAAGTGGCTCAACTTCTCACAAGGCCTGAGGAATGCTAACCACATTCAGACCCTTGAGCTCCCTGAAATTTATGGGAAGTTTGTCTATGAAGACAACTTGATCTCAAGGAGATATCCTGACTCAAAAGCTTTTGAGTCCAAAAAGGCCTTAACCTCCACACCCATATCAACTGCTTTCTATTCTAATGGTGTTGTGCAGGATACTCAAGAGGATTCTGAAGAAGAAATTGATGAAAGAACTGATGAGGAATATCTTAATGATCTAAACTTGGAATTCCAAGAAAGGGCACTCCTTGCTAGTTCAAAACGTTTCATCAAAAGGAATCAGTCCACCTTTACAAAATCAAAAGCAAATGAGACCACTGAATGTTTTAAATGTGGTAAAAAGGGTCATTTTGCTAGGGACTGTTATTCTAAAACTATCTCAGAACCCTTTTACAAATTTTCAGGAACTAGCAAGTTTCAACCTAAAATGTTTCAGTCCACCCAACAATTCCAAAACAAGGGTCAAAAGGATTTTGAAACAAAATATAGGAATATCAAAGCTAAACTTGCACTTCTTGAAACTAACCCCATATTGTCTCAAGCTCCTCAAACATCTAAACCTATTCAGACAAAGAACAAGGTTTTAATAGCTGAAGCATATGATTGGGATGATGAAGAGGTTTCCTCAGATGAGGAAATAAGAGTTAGTGCACTGATGGCACTTTCAGAAGAGGATCAGGTGGCTGTGGGAAAAGGTCATGCTAGAAATGGAGAGTGGGTCAACATCACCATGAAGAAGGTAACTACTTTACTTTCTATGGATAATGATTCTGATTGGCAATCTTACATGAATTATATTTGTGTTGATTTAAAGTTTGTTGAAGAACAAAGGCTTAACTTGCTTTCAAAATATAACAATATTGTGTCAGAATTGAACAAATGTAGAGATGAACTGCTTGTACTTAAGCAAGCCAAACTAGAAACAATAACTCTACAAATTCAGAACACTGAGATTTTGAAACAAAACCAAGTCCTTCAAACTGAACTTAACAAAGAAAAGGCCATTATTCAAAGCTGGACCAAGAAGAACCCCAAGGTTTTTGACACTGTGGGATTAATCTCTCAGAAAACCATTGGTATTGACCCTCTTATGGTTGATCCAACTGTGTGTCAAAATGAAATGAACTTTGTTCCAGCTGGCATATCTTTTGAGCAAGAATTACTTCCCAAGTCAAATGACTGGATTGTCAGGGACAACCCAGTCAGTAAGTTACCAAACTTTGAGACTGGAAAGATCTTGCTTCCTGAAAGTCAGGCTTTGAAAAATATGCTTGGACTCACTGAAAAACTCAGTAAGCTTGAACTCACTGAACCACTCACTGAGTCCTTGGATGAGTCTGAATCAGAATCATACCCTCCACTTCCTCCACTGAATACCCTTCAGGGTGCTACACCTAACTTAGGCCTCCCACCTATGGTCTTCTCACCACACTCTCCAAAGGAGAGATCAGGAAAGGGAACAACCATCCTGAAGAGAGCACACCTTGATGTCTCAGTAAATACTGATGACTCATCAACTTCAGTCCCTTCTGAAGTAACAACCCAAAGCCCTGACTCAAAATTTGATCAGTTGGCTGAAATGGTCAGGAAGCTAGGAGAGAAGATTGAATCTTCTGAGAAATCTTCTAAATCCAAGAAGGAACAAAAACCAACTTCCTCAAAGACCAAACCCAAACCCACAAAACCCCTGAAAAGATGTGAGCTGTGCAACTATACTAATCATCTCACTGATGATTGCTATAGAGTCCTTTATTGCATGATTTGCAAAAAGGAAGATCACAGGACCTCTGATCATAAACAATGCTCAGTCATGTCAAACTTTTCAGGACTCAAGGCTCAGTGCCTGAACTACCCTTCTGATTCTAAGCAGAAACAGAAGCAAAAGGCCAAGCCTTTTCCTCCCTGCCCTTTGTGTGGATTCAATGATCACCACCCTGAGGATTGTCAATATGACAAACATTGTGAATCTAGTGGAAGTTCCACTCAGAAATTCTCAGGAAAAGAGGTCATTCAGTCAAGAAGAGGAATGAAACAAACCTCTCAGACTACTGAGGCTACCCCTACAACCAAATGCAAAACATGTGGTAGCTCAGTCCACTCAACCTCAGACCATGAATCAATTAATACTTTCATAAAGACCTACAATACCAAACCCTCCATGAAATGGAGTCCTAGAAAGAACTGACCTAGTTTACTATTTATGCAGAAACATGCTAGGGATCCTGTTTGGCATCTAGATAGTGGATGTTCAAGGAGCATGACTGGTGTTAAGGAGTGTCTGCACAAATATGTGGAAGAACCAGGACCCAAAGTGATATTTGCTGATAATTCATCATGTCTCACTGAAGGTTATGGTTCAGTTAACTGCAATGGTATTGTCTTTACTAGGATAGCATATGTAAATGGTCTTAAGTATAATCTGATCAGTGTCAGTCAACTATGTGATGCAAAGTACATAGTTCAGTTTGATGATAAGCAAGGAACCATCTTCAATGCAAATAAGGAAATTGTCCTCATTGCACCAAGAAGACAAGATGTTTATGTATTAGACATGTCAAGTCTAACTCAGGATGGAACATGTCTCTTTGCTAAGGCTACTGATACACTCAACTGGCTTTGGCATAAGAGACTAACCCACCTAAACTTTAAAAACATTAACAATCTTGTAAAACAAAACAAGGTCCTTGGCTTACCATCACTTGTGTTTTCTAAGGATAAACCATGCTCAACTTGTGAAAAAGGTAAACATCACAGAGCATCCTTTAAAACCAAAACCAACTTTTCCATCAGGAACTGCCTACATCTTCTCCATATGGATCTATTTGGACCTGTCAGTCCAAGGTCCATTAACCATGAGAAGTATACTCTGGTCATAGTGGATGAATACTCAAGATACACCTGGGTATTCTTCCTGATCAAAAAGAGTCAGGCAGCTGAAACAATCATGTCCTTTGTCAGGAACATTGAAAATCAAAATGACATTAAGGTCAAGCAAATTAGAACTGAAAATGGGACTGAGTTCAAAAATAATGAACTTGAATGTTTCTGTGATGAGAAAGGTATTTCCCAAAACTTTTCCTCTCCATACACACCTGAACAAAATGGTGTTGCTGAAAGGAAAAACAGAACACTCATTGAAGCTGCTAGGACAATGCTATGTGGATCAGTCCTCTCCAACCATTTTTGGACTGATGCAGTCAAAACTGCCTGTTACACACAAAACAGATCCATAATTGTCAAGAGACATGGGAAAACCCCATATGAGTTATTCAAAGGAAGAATCCCTGACATCAGCTACTTTCATGTCTTTGGGTGTCCTGTGTTTATTCATAATCACAAGGATCACCTAGGGAAATTTGATGCAAAAGCTGATGATGGATACTTCCTGGGATACTCACTTGTCTCAAAAGCCTTCAAAGTGTTCAACACAAGGAGACAGCAGACTGAGGAAACATTTCATGTTACCTTTGATGAGAGCACTGATGCAATCAGGTTCTCAACTGCCTCAGTAGAAGAGATAGGAATTGATAATTCTTCAAGATATCCTCCTGATGAATATCTGTCTGAGAACAATCCTTCTACTCAGTATCAAGATGATGCTAACCTCTCCTACTACATTATCCCTCACAACCTACCAAACCCAACCATCACTGAGTTTGTTGAAACACATACAAGTACTGATGATATCCTTCAGTCTGAACAAAATACTCAGGACCCAAACAATCTCAGTGATGACTCAACCCACTTAGACACACAAGGAAATGAAAATCTTATGTCTAATCCTGATCATACCCATCAGGCTTCTACAAGTTCTAACCCACTCCCAAGACCTCAGGATAGTTGGACCAGATCTCAGGATATAGAACTTGTCAATATAATTGGTGAGCCTTCTGAGGGCATGCTTACAAGAAGCATCGCTGCTGAACTAAGAGCAGCCTCATCCAATGAATGCCTATTTGTGGACTTCATTTCCACAATTGAGCCCAAAAGTGTTAAAGAAGCACTTAAACATCCAAGTTGGGTTTAGGCCATGCATGATGAACTAGAACAATTTGACAGAAACAAGGTAATGACCTTGGTCAAATGTCCGGAGAATGTCTCAGTCATTGGCATGAAATGGGTATTCAAAAACAAAACTGATGAAAATGGCATAGTCATTAAAAACAAAGCCAGACTTGTAGCCAAAGGCTATAATCAACAAGAAGGCATTGACTATGAAGAAACATTTGCACCAGTAGCAAGGATGGAAGCCATCAGAATCTTCCTTGCTTTTGCTACATACATGAACTTCAAGGTGTACCAAATGGATGTTAAAAGTGCATTCTTAAATGGTTCACTGAAAGAAGAAGTTTATGTTGAGCAACCTCCTGGATTTGAAAGCCATGAGTCTCCTGATCATGTCTATAAGCTTAACAAAGCCCTTTATGGACTGAAGCAAGCTCCCAGGGCATGGTATGAGACTCTCTCAGCCTTCTTAATCCAAAACAAATTTGTCAGAGGCAAAATAGACAACACATTGTTTATCTATAAGACAAACAATGATGTCATACTAGTACAAGTGTATGTTGATGACATCATCTTTGGCTCAACAAGTTTCAAACTTTGCAAACAATTTGAAAAACTAATGGCAAAGAAGTTTGAAATGAGCATGATGGGAGAACTGACATACTTTCTTGGTCTTCAGATCAAGCAGACTGATAGAGGAACCACTATCAGTCAAGAGAAGTATGTAAAGAATCTACTGAAGAAATATGATCTCAGTGACTGTGCCTCAGTCAAAACTCCCATGGTTCCCCCAAACAATCTTGGTCCTGATCTAACTGGTAAACCAGTAAATCAAACACTCTTTAGAGGAATGATAGGATCACTGATGTATCTACTTGTATCAAGGCCTGATATCCAATTCTCAGTATGTCTATGTGCCAGATATCAATCTGACCCAAGAGAATCTCATGTCACTGCTGTGAAAAGGATATTCAGGTACCTGAAGGGCACTCCTAACCTTGGATTATACTATCCAAAGTGCTCAGGACTTGATCTCAAAGGATACTCAGACTCTGACTATGCTGGATGCAACATGGATAGAAAAAGCACCTCAGGCTCTTGCCAAATTCTTGGTGGGAAATTAGTCTGTTGGAGTGCTAAGAAGCAACAATCAGTTGCCTTATCCTCAGCTGAGGCTGAATATGTTGCTGCAGCTAGTTGTTGTGCAAATGTACTCTGGATGAAAAGTCAACTCAGTGACTATGGAATTCAGTACAAGATGGTACCCATCTTTTGTGATAACACAAGTGCTATTGCAATCTCTAACAACCCTGTTCTTCATCAGAGAACAAAACACATTGATATCAGATATCACTTCATCAGGGACCATGTCATAAATGGTGACATTGAATTACACTTCATTCCTACTGAATATCAGTTAGCTGATATCTTCACCAAACCTTTGGATGAACCAACTTTCACAAGACTGAAAGCTGAATTAGGAATGTTGGATATAGAGAATCAGTCCACTGACTAATTTTTATTTCCAACTAAGGTGTAAATTCTTGAAATCTCAGGTCCCTGACTAAATGTGTTCATCAGTGAATTATTTCACTGAATCCGTCACCTCAGGAACTAAACCCAAGTTCCTGAAATCTTGATGGATCAGAAACTAAACCCAAGTTTCTGAATCCTTGCTTCTCAGGAATCCTTCCATATTCCTGAATCCTCAGTGACTAATCCCAAGTCCCTGAAAAACCTATCACTGAATGAAGAGTCATTCAGGGCCCTGAAAAGGACATTAAATACCAACTTAAATGCTCTAAGTATCTAGTTAGTAAATGTCCGAGGTTGGTAACTGAACACATATTTAATTCAAGAATATTTGTTCTTTTTGCCTTTCTGGCTTCCACCTCTGGGCCACCACATTCCCACTTGGCATTAAATGCCTCTCCAATCACATTTCAAATATGTGATGACTCATCTCTGCAAGTTGCACTTTTGCAGAACTGCTCAACTGTTCACCTCGACTGTTGCGCCAAACCAGGAAAGTGGAGTGTTGGCATTAAATGCGGATCCCAAAACTTATTATTCAAAACAATTTCCAAATAATTCTTTTTGAATAAATTAAGATTTGCTCAAATGACCAAAACACCCCCATCTCCTCTTTCCTATAAATACCCCAACCAGAAGAATACATACACATGTTTTTATAGAATTTTAAGCAAAACTCTGCCATTTTTTATTCTCAAAAACAAATTGTGTGTGCATTCTTAAGCTTTAGAACCCCTTTAACCTTGTCAAACCCAGACTTACCCACAAATGGCTTCTTCTAAAGCTGTGAAATATGCCCCCAACGTGGATTTCACAATGGAGGGTGTAGACCTAACCAAAAATAATGTGGTGGGAAATTTCTCATATCCACAAACCTACCCAGCCTACAAGAACGTTATGAAATATCTTCGTAATTGTTTTCTTGCAAAGGCTTTCACCCACTCTCCCTCAGTCATCTACCATGACTATTTGAGGGAATTCTGGTGTACAGCTGTGGCAACCAGCCCCAAAGACACCAAAGAGTCAATCATCACCTTCACGGTGATGAATGGGAGTAGAACCCTCTCCTTTGACTACTCAGCATTTATCAAAGCCACAGGCCTTGACTTTGCTGAAGCCTTTTCTCCCAACCCTACTGATCAAGACATAAAGAATGAACTGATCTTTCTTGCACCCCATGACCCCAGACGTCCAAAAATGTCTGTGGGAGGCTTACTGGAAAAGGCTCCAGTAGTCAAAACATGGTTCCACCCTATTTGGAGGATACTGATGACATTTGTCATTCAGGTCCTGGGTGGAAATAAATCCTCTACGGAACAGTTGAACTCATCACAACAATTGATGTTGTTCAGTCTCCTTAAGGGTACAAAAATTGACATCGGAGGAATAATCTTCCGAGACCTCGTTGCTAAGCTCTCAGGAAAACATAGGCAAAGGCACATGTCCTATCCTAGATTTGTTTCCTGTGTGCTTCAGGACCTACTCGGTTCTGACTATGTGAGGACTGATGCAGAAGGTACGAAGCCTGAGGTACTGCACAAGTCAAACTTCACTAGTAGCATCAGTGAGGTTACACATATTGCCCTGACTGAATACATGCAATCAGTCATTCAGGGTAATGACGCTATCTCTCCTGTTCCTTCACCGACCAAAAAGGTGAAGAAGACAAAGAAGGGTCAGTCCAGCCAGGTGGTTAGACCCAAGCCACTCGCCACTGAGACTGATCCTCAAAACCAACTCAACCTCAAAAAGAGGTTGAAAAAGGCCGAGACCTCTGAGACACCCATTTCTGAGACCCTCTTGACCTCAAAACAAAGGCCAACGGAAGTCACTGAGCAATCATCCTCAGTGACCTCGGGCACACCCATTCCACATGGTCCAACTGACAAAAACAAGTCAGAGGGATCAGGAAGCATTCCCCCCTCACATCCCGATGAAGGTACTGTCAAAAACAATCAGTTCCCAAGGGAGGAAAGGGTTCTAAATCCTCGGTAAGGCAGCACTACCTTACTGAGAAGGGGACCCACAAACATTCACATCCCGTTAACGTTCCTGAGAAATCACCCTCAGGATCTCAGGGAGAAAAGGACCCTAAATCCCCTGAAGGACAGCACAATCCTGATGGGAAGGGGGTCCACAAATCTTCACAATCAGTACCTAGTGATACTACTGGAAAGCACCCATCAGTAGTTGAAGGTGCTAAGGGGGACAAAGACTCAGAGGGAAAGAAACAACCCGCTGATATGGAACCCATCAACCCCTCAGGCGGATCCAGTCTTTCAGGAACTGCCCCCAAAAGCCAGGCTGGTGTTACCCCAGTTATTATGGCTAGTCAGGCTGAGAAAACCCACTCAGTTATTATGACAACGGGGTCAGGACCTGACCAAACCGAAGGCAAATCTTTTTATAAAGAGGAGCCGGTTGATTTTTTGGGTATTGAGTCCATGGGGGACTTTCAGGCTCTTATGGAGTCTGATGAAGAGCTCAGGGAAGAGAGTGAAGAAGAAATTTTTGAGGCAGGTGAGGATATGGAAACTGATGTACAACCTGAACAACCTGAACATTCACATCAGTCATCTCCAAGCCAAAGTGAAAAGTCAGGTTCTCAGTCTTCTGATTCTTCTGATACTGGGGGCATTCTCCAAAAGTATGATAACTCTCTTCCCCTCACTGAAAGAACATTGGTCAAATTCCTACTGAAGACCAACAGAGCTCTTTTCACTGGTCTCACTGATGAGATGTTTGATCATCACACTGAAGCAGCTGTTCACTATGCCAACCTGAAGGCAGATGTTGAAAGTTTTCATGATGATGTGATCGAAATCCAATCAGGTACCAACCACTCCCTGACAGCTATTGATCTTCATTTCCAGAAGTTCAATCTTACTCTTGAAGGCATTACCAAAAGCCTTGGAACTATTCAGACAGCTGTCAAGGATGACCCCGTACTCACCAAGACGATCCTTCAGGCTGCTAAGACTTATCAGAAGCAATCAGGTGAAATCAGTGAGCTTCTCAGTTTACTGAAGGATTCTAAGCTTCAGGGTCTTACTTCTTCAATGGACTCAATCAGGACGACCATGGGTCTTCAGGAAAAACATCTTGGTACTTGGGCACAATCTTCAACATCCTTGGCATGGTCTCTTGGATCAAGGATGTCAGGCATCGAAGCTTCTCAGGCTTCTCTGGCGGATCAGATCTCAAGTCTTCAGAAAGACACCTCGGACATCAAATCAATGATGACTGAGATCTATCAGGCCTTCAAAGGTCCTACTGCTCCAGTGACTCCAACTCTTGCTATCACCATGGCTCAAGCAACAGTTGAGGGGGAGAAAGACACTGGAGTCTCAAGCCAACAACCTCCTTCTCACACTGAGGGGGAGATTCCTGAAACCTCTTCCTCCCGTCAAGATAAAGGCAAAGGCATCCTCACTGAACCTGAGCCTCAACCAGCACCCATCACGGTTGCAAAGGATCCTGAATCACCACTCAGGATCCCATATGAAATTGATGGAGTTCTTCACCACTTCTCAGCTGATGAACTCAGTGCTTATCTTCAGGAAGAGGAAGCAAAGAAGAAGTTAAAGGAGGAGGAGAAGGCAAGCAAGTCTGCCTTAATCAAGGTTGTTCATGAAGAGGCTGAGAAAATTGGACTTGAGGCTAAGGATCTCTCAGGAAGAGAAGGTGGTATTACCTTTATGAAAGCTCAGTCTGAGGAGATGACCACTCTCAGGCAGAAAAGGGAGGAAAGAAACAAACGGGCTGAAGAGATCAGGCAGAATAGGATTAAGAAATATCAGTGGTATATGACTGAAAGGTTGAAGCCAGAACCAATCACTGATGTTCATATTCAAAGAAACACCAATCCTGCTGTTATCACTGTCTACAGAGGTGCTGACAAGAGAAACTTTGATGTTCATAAACCTTTCAGATTCGCTGACTTCGGGATCACTGAATTGGACGAGTTGGGTCCATTAATAGCAAAGAAATCAAATGTTGTGGTCCCTAATCTGATGAAGTCTTTGAGTCTGAGGTATGAAAGATTGGCAGCAGCACCTCAGGAACTTGGCATTCGATCTCTTCTTCCTGAATCTGCACAACCTGCTTCCTCTCAGTCTTCTTCAAGGAAAAGAAAGAAGATAGAAACTGAGCCTGAGATCAAGATTCCGGGTCTTGACTGCAATAGGGCTCTCCCTGAAGGTGTTCCTTTCAGTAACAATATGGTCATAGAACAGCCTGAAAGAGGTTTGTTCTTCATTGATGAGTTTGGCGACAAAGCCTTCCAGAGGTGGAGTGATATAGATTTGTCAGGAATTAAAGCAATGCTTGGCTTTCTAATGATGGCCTCTCCACTCAAGAGTCCTGAGAATGTGAGGTTTTGTCAAGACCTGAAAAGAAAAATCAATGAACATCCTGACCAACATGAGCTGCAGTCAAAGAAGCCCAAGCTTGAAGCCCTTGGAATCAAGTTGAACTGATGACTTGCCTGAATACCCACCACTATCCCTTTTGTACTTAGTTTTGTTAGGACTTGTAAATGATATTAATAAAATGATGTTTTTATTATTTCAGTGTCCTTATTTACATTCTAGTACATTCAGTATGAGTAGAAGTCTTTAGCTCACTCATAACTGATCAAAACACTTAGGAATAATTTATATCCAAATAGGGGGAGATTGTTGGGTCATGAAAAACCCAAGAATGCTTCAAACATGATTTGGACACAAATTAACTAAGTGTTAACTTAAACCGAGAACAATTCAAGTCACTGAGAGAACAGCCTCTCAGTGAGTCATCTTCAGGATGCTTAAGGCGAATTCAAGAAGAAGGATTCACTACTCAGGAAGGCGGCACTCCCTGAGTAGGACTTAAGCCAAAGAAGAAGATGATGGTTTCAGTGAGTGTTGGACAAGAACTCACTGAACCCCAGTCTCCTCAACCAACAAAGTGATTGAATGACTGAGGAACCAACGCCTGATGAAAAAGGCGGGAACAATAGGGAAAAGATCTGAGAAGATATTAGTGTAAGCCCAACACTCTTCTCTTGTCAGATCCAACCTTCCCTATTGCGGCTAAAAGTCATGGAGTGTCAGCCAACAACTCCCAAAGTCTTCTTAGCCCTTTCCTATTGGTTCTTGGAAATGACAATTACTATTTGTAATTGTCAGACACGCAACCTCAACAACTTGTATTATATTTAATCACTTATACTTAGATTACTTGTGTATAAATAGAGCATATGTGAGAGAAGTTAAAGTGTGCTTTTGTATAATTAAAGTCTTGAACTTTTACAAAGGAACTTCTCTCCTACAAAGAGTATACAACTCACTGAGATAGCTCAGTGGGTATATTGTTACCACTCAAGCAAAACTTGAGTTTCGATAAGAGACACCCCATACCCTTGTCTATTCAATCCCAAGTGTTTGTTCCGCAAAACACTTGGGTATAGATTCTTGGAATTATTTCTAATAAGAATTTAAACGTTGAAAAATATTGTTGTTTTTTATATTCACGTTTTATAACTGTTAGAATAATCCTTAAACATTGTGTTAGTCATTAACACATATAGATTAACTTTTTAGTTAATTCTAATCGTGTAAAGGGACCAACACCTTTACTCTTATCTATTGTAACGGTTTCTTAATTCCTGATATCTCTGCATAACCTTTATTTTTCCTTCCTAACTCTTGTTATACCTTGCATTGTTTCTCTCACTTTACTATTCCATTTTTACTGCTTTGTTACCGTTATATCTGTTCACTGACTGATGGTGTGTGCGATACACGTCTTTCACATCTTGGGAGCTCATGACTCCACCCCTTGGAGGTATCCCCTCATATTGTACTTGGTACCGAGGTCACCCCTCTGTACACTACTTGATTACTTGACTTAACTTGGGCTCGTAGTGGATTACTGTTTCTGTTACCTTATAACCTTGTACTTAGTATTCCGAGGTCACCCCTCCGGATACCTACTTGACTTGACTTGATATGACTTGGGCTCGGGTTGGGATTACTGTTCCCTTTACTCTTATCTATTGTAACGGTTTCTTAATTCCTGATATCTCTGCATAACCTTTATTTTTCCTTCCTAACTCTTGTTATACCTTGCATTGTTTCTCTCACTTTACTATTCCATTTTTACTGCTTTGTTACCGTTATATCTGTTCACTGAGCTTTCGTAGCTCAGCCGCATTTCTTTTCCTGCGGCAGGTTTTAGTTTAGAAGCTAGGTATGAGTGGAGAGTACCTTGGACTTAGAAGACCTTACTAGATATTTTGGATTAGAGATGACTAGAAGAGCATATATTCAGACTTAGTTATTATTGTATTTTCTCATTTATAACCTTGTAGTTTCAGATTTTCCATTGTAACCCTTGAAATTCAATTGTATTATTTATGTCATATGCTTGTGTTTGTTCTGATATGAAACCATTATTGTGACATCTTTACCCTTGTCGGGTTGGGGTGTTACAATTTATGGTATCAGTGCCAGGTTGATGACTTGTAATACATTACCCTTGACCTGTGAGTTTTGGACCATTAGGCTTCCACTGTAAGAACATAGGAGAACACCTTGAGAACTTGCTTTAGGATTTCTTAATACGAACTTAAGTTTTGACCAGTGAGGAATGGGTAGACTATAAGGTATTGTTTTAAGTATCATTGCTTCCGCATCACTCTGATTCGTGCCTTGACTATGACATTGATTTTGTTGACCTTTAAGACTGTAGAAGTTACTAGGTGGATTAAGATAGGTTGTTCTGCTTACGACTCGAGATAAAGTATGATCATCACGAAGGCATATTTATGTGGTGCTAGTAGTATGACGCCTGGCCAACGTGATAATACTTACACCATATAACGTGCCCTCATTGTGGCCATAGGATATCTTGGGAAGTACCTAAGAAGTTTAGAATTTGATCTCCGTTGGATTATCCGTGATTAGTGAGACTTTAGGTTCATTCTACCTATGCGTATACTCTGCCTTCGTTCATTAGATATCTGGATGAGTTTGGACTCTCGTTTTGCATTATGTTGACCTCAGTTATAAATCTTGAACTCTTGTAGAGCTCTCTACTGTTGATACAGTTAATTTGATTTGAAATCTTGTTCGTATTTCCATATGAGCTTTCCTTTTTGGAAGAACCTCCTCGGGCGCGAGAATGTTTGTGACGATCTTTTGCGATTTGCTACGACTTCGTCTAACCTTGCGACTTCAAATTTCGAGGACGAAAATTTTCTTTTAGAAGGGAAGAAGTTGTAATACCTCAAATTTTAAAACATGCAAAATTACCAAATTGCCCTTGTAACCTAAAATTTCACTTATTAATTAAATAAAATACCAAATTAATCCCAAACTCTTGGAAACTAGTACCATATGAAGTAAAATAATTTTTGCATGAACATTTTAACATTTTACATGTCATCAAAATATGTGTCACATTATTAAAAATATATATAGCCGAATAAGTATTATACATTACATTATATTTACTTAATTAAATCACTAAATCAAATAAATAAAGGATAAACACTACAAAATAGGAGAGGATCTTTGCAAATCAGAAATTTATCTTATCAAATATTACTTGGGCCAAAATTTATTGCCTCTCCTCACCCTTGTACACGGTTTCATTCTTTATTCCCTTTTTATATCATAAAACCCAAACCAATTCATCCAAAAACTCACAAACGATCACCACAAATTCTCTGCACTTTCTTGGTATTTTTCCTGGATTCCTTGGAGTTGGAAGGAGGCTAGAAAAATATAAGTTTAAATCCTTTGAGCTTGGTTCGTTGGTTTTGAGTTCTTGCTAGTGTTTAAGTCTTGCCGAGAAGAATAAAAATCCCACACCTCATCCGATCAACATGAACACTATCTGGTATTTTTATAAAACTCTTTGCATCACATATGATCCATATAAAATAGTTATCTTGACCCATGCATGATATTTTAGTCGCTTGGAGTTAATCGATCCTTAAAACCCTAAAACGTATAAAAACTATAATCGACCACATATGATTTTTATAAATCTCAAAACTATATTTTTATGATCTTTAATATGATATATGTGATCTGTAAAAAATTGTATTCGAATTGATTTAAAGCCTAGAACCATGATTTGTGAATTATTTTGTTATATGTTTAATCGGTTAGAACAAAAAAAGGAAAACATGGATCGAATGGGTTTAGGGTTAGGGTTCTTGATGTTAGATTTGGTGTAATTAATGCATATTAAGGTTTAATTAATGATTGCTAATGATTGGGAAAAATTAGGGTTAGGATTTATATGGTTTAGGTGTATACCGATTTATAATTAAAACTATATGGGTGTGTTTTCTAATTTATAAACTTGTGGGTTATTTTTGTAACATGTTTTAGACCAAGGGTAATTCGTATAAAATATAATATGGGGGTATAAGATGTAAATTTTGTAATTAAAAAGGATTAAATGGTAGTTTAGTTAATTATTAAATTTGATTTGTAAATTAATAAAATAGAGGGACTTGTTTTGAAAATTATGTAAAATGAAGGGTATTTCGTATAAACATAAGTGTGAGGGGTATAATGTGTAATTTTTGATAATTGAAGGCTTAATGTGTAAATATAAATATTGTAAGGATTAAATTGTAATTTAATGAACTATAATGTTTAAATTGTAAAATGGTTAACATTAAAGGACTAGTGTTGTAATTATGGGAAACTTATGGGTTAAAATAAATAACTTGTAATATTTGCACTTTAAACCTTTAACTTTGGCATAATTGCATTTAAAACCCTAAAATATGGAAAGTTGTCATATTGAACCCTAAACTATCATGACTTGCTAAAAGTGAACCCTATTTCCATAATAATACTTATTTTATAACTTAACATAAATTATAATATTTAAATCTTTCTAATTATGGAAACCTGCTATTTATGGAAACTTACTAAATAAGGAAACTTACTTAAAATGGAGAGATAACTAAAATTAGTAAATAAGAACCATTTGTAATTCTGTCTTCTACTCCTTTAGGTTCGAAGAAGGAGTGACTTGATTCCTGTCCGTTTTGCTATCCTTGTGTTTTGCTTGCTTGCTAATAAAGTACAGATATTCTACCCTTTCGCAGTAAGGGTGCTTTCGTTCTCTTGACTTCTGATCTTGATTCATTAGAATTCCTTAAGCCATTGCTATGCTCCCTTTGATTTTTGAACCTTGCTATTGTATTCCTTGAATTGAGAACCTTTGTTATGATCCACTTGATTTCAACCCTTGCCTTGATTTCTTGTTTTGAACCTTGCTATGTCCCCTTGATACTTGATATACTTCGTTCATCACCCTTTGACATGAATATTCAAATCCTTAGATACCTTGAAGATTTACTTGATATTATAACTGGATGCGAAAACCTTTCTTAATTATATATATGAAAATGTTTGAGAAAAGCTATTTTAAAACGATGCGATACTACTTTTATATGTAATTTTACTAAAGTTTTATGAAAATAACTTTTAAGGACTATCTTTATGAAAAACTGTTTTGAAAGACCATTTTTATGAAAACTATTTTGAAAGATCATTTTTACGAAAACCATTATTAAAGGAATTGCTTTTAAATGAACTTTTGAATTGAACCTTTGCTATAAACCTTTGCTATGATATCTTGTCTTGGACCTTGACTTGAACCTTGATATACTTGAATTGGAAACTTGACTTGAACCACTTGATATGAAACTTGAACTTGAGACTTGACACTTGATACTTGATACTTGACCCTTGACCCACAGTTTGAGATTACGAGCCATTCACTAGGCATGAGGGTTTCATGTCCATGTCATTGATGCACCGATGACATGACTCTAGGGCAGGAGAGTGATGACCTGTCCCGTCCCTGCCTTGACTTGATTTGACTTGTTACGTAAAGGAAGACATTGTGGCCTACTGGGGTGTATGGATGCATCCTAGACTTGACTTGACTTGACTTGTTTATATTACTTGTTATACTTGGTGACTGATGGTGTGTGCGATACACGTCTTTCACATCTTGGGAGCTCATGACTCCACCCCTTGGAGGTATCCCCTCATATTGTACTTGGTACCGAGGTCACCCCTCTGTACACTACTTGATTACTTGACTTAACTTGGGCTCGTAGTGGATTACTGTTTCTGTTACCTTATAACCTTGTACTTAGTATTCCGAGGTCACCCCTCCGGATACCTACTTGACTTGACTTGATATGACTTGGGCTCGGGTTGGGATTACTGTTCCCTTTACTCTTATCTATTGTAACGGTTTCTTAATTCCTGATATCTCTGCATAACCTTTATTTTTCCTTCCTAACTCTTGTTTATACCTTGCATTGTTTCTCTCACTTTACTATTCCATTTTTACTGCTTTGTTACCGTTATATCTGTTCACTGAGCTTTCGTAGCTCAGCCGCATTTCTTTTCCTGCGGCAGGTTTTAGTTTTGAAGCTGGGTATGAGTGGAGAGTACCTTGGACTTAGAAGACCTTACTAGCTATTTTGGATTAGAGATGACTAGAAGAGCATATATTCAGACTTAGTTATTATTGTATTTTCTCATTTATAACCTTGTAGTTTCAGATTTTCCATTGTAACCCTTGAAATTCAATTGTATTATTTATGTCATATGCTTGTGTTTGTTCTGATATGAAACCATTATTGTGACATCTTTTCCCTTCTTGGGTTGGGGTGTTACATAGCACCTCGTTTAATTTCTTGGTTGGGAAATCCTTGGGTAAGGGTCATGGTAGGTCTAGTCATTTCTTTTGGACCTTTAATGTGAGTTGGTCTACAACCCGTGAAACTTTTATGGGTATGTTTACAAGACGCATCCATCTTCTTTTCTCCTATTGCCATAATGTTGCTACTTGGATGAGCTACTGTAGTCGCTTCGAGTACCACAACAACGATGTTGGTTACCAATTTCTGTATAGCTTCAGGAGTCATAGTTGTGGTTGGTGCCGGTGTGATATTTGTACTGCTCATGCTGGCCATCTTCTATTAATATCACAAGAAACATGGATTTAGAATTTACATAATGACCATGTTAGAATAATTGGAGTAACAAGGTATTCGTATACTAGTCCTATCAATATGGTCATAATGCGAAACTATAACCAATTGGGAATCATAAAATCATGATGTGTCTGGGTAGTATCGTAGATAAATGTTCAACTCTTGGTATGGAACTGCTAAGGAACAAACTGATTCATCTACAAAAGCTGAATTCCAACAACTTTCTCTTCATTCATTTAGTTTTCTTCCAAAATTTGTCTTAGAGAATTCTATGGTTATAGCCGAGTTATGGCATGTATAAAGAATCATAACAATCGTAGGTAATATCATGGCAGGTCTGGATATAATCAACATAATATTAATAACTTGATCGATTGTTTTTACAAAACAACGAGATAAGGTCTTTTATTAATGCTCCATGCAGTAGGTTAAGGAGTCTCTGTCTCTTGTATTAGTGCTTGGTTCTATGTTGATAGTAGCAGCGATAGTTTCTGCCACTTGCTGTGCCACAAGTTGTTTCAAAGTTGGTCGATTGACTAACTTTGGTGGGAGGGGAAATTGACATTTGTTGCGTTTCGAGTATGATTTGATTTACGTGTAGCCATTGGTCTACGAAAGAGAGTAATAGTTGGTGAGATTTTGCATGAGGGCATTACATGCATGCATAGTATCATAGTAGGGCATGAAAGAAAGAATCTATTCACAACAGAGAGATATAACAAAAAGAGGTTGTTATAGATTAAAAGTTGGTTACAAGTTCTGAAAGTTTCAAGAGTATTGGAAAATATGTCAAAACACTAACCAAAAACTATTTGGTTTAGTGGGTAAGGCAACGATACCTATGAACTTAAGATTAGTTTCTTCCTTGACATAGAGGCTTAACTTCTGCCTCAAGTTCTAGTTGTGCAGCTTTCATGTCTGAGAAGCGTTTATGGGATTCCTGGCACATCCTTATCTGAGTAGCCAACATGGTCTCTAAGGAGGAAATCTTCTGAACCTGGTTTCTTGCCGTGTCTCTGGCAATCCATAGAGTCCTTTCAATGTCTTCAACTCTACCATGTGTTTGAGCGTGGTCTCTACTCGAACAGCGGATTCTGGAATCCAAGTTTCTGAGCTCATGGTTGTAAGTATCCATCATCTTACCAATCTTCATTCCTAAGTAAAACACTTCTCGTCTCTCGGCATCGGCTCTTCTAAACAGAGTGTCAATGTTACGGTCGTACCATTCGAAATGTGTTGGTTGTAATCTTTCCAGCTATTCAGTGTGAACGTCTAGGGTGCTGGCTTGTTGGTGAAGAAGAGTCCATATTGAATTGCGAGGGTTTACATTATAGTCAGGGGTATTGAGTGAAGATACGTCATCTGGGATGTATGGCATTGAGGAATCTGGAGTGTCATGTAGTGGAGAGTTTGGCTCAACATCTTTCCAAATCGTTTCTTGGTGTGAATTCTGTCCAACCTCGAATGTTGTCGGACAACCAATCAATTCTTCATCTGAATAAGATTCAGTAGTTCTCCTAAGTTTTTGACGTGGAGGTAAGTGAGTAGGTGATGATGGTAGTGATATCTGAGTAATTTTCGTATTAGACTATGGTTGCGACATTATTACATAGGGATCTTCAGCATCCGGAGTGATGTGATAAGTAGGTGATGTACGAGTAGTATGGAGGGTAGTTTTGGTAATATCAACTGGTTTGGAAGACATGGTATTGTAGTAACCCGAAAATAGTAATTATAAGCAATCTATAACATTAAGGGTGTGAAATAATAAAGTATGAAATAGTAAAGCGTGTAATGTGTGAAGATTAGTGAAAAATAATTCTAATAGGTAATGTACTGAGCACGGTTATATGCAGACACGGAGGGCGTAAAATGGTATGGTGTAAAATCATTCATTTTGAAAGTGTAGTTATAGTCCAATGTTTGAAAACATTTGGTTCTCTATAACCATGTCTCTGATGCCAATCTATAACACCCCCTAATTTATGAGATAACAGTGGAAGACTAATCGGGGTATTACGGGGAAGTTCGAAGTCATAATGATAGAAAACGTCTCAAAAGAGACATTTTGATAGTTGTTGTCATTCAAATGATAATTTCATTACAAAAGGTGAAATATAAGATTTGTAAAATCCCATTAAAGGGTATAGTAGTTGGAAAAGAACGACATATTTTAATTTACACCACATAATTTATCAGAGTTATAATGCCCGCTCCTTGCCTTGTCCTGCTCCGCTAATTACCTGAGATAAACATGCTTAAAGTGTCAACACAAAGGTTGGTGAGTTCATAGAGTTTAATAGAAAACTATTTATTTCAATAATTTCAAGATCGTGTATAGTAGTGGCCGAAATAAATAATAGTACTTATTGAAGTAAGTAGTAAGTTGTGTTGGGTAAAAACCAAAAGTAAATCATATATAGAATCAGTTAAATATTCGGGTAGGATTCCATGGGAATCATAATCCTAGCTTAGAGTAGTAGTAGTGGAGTTTTGCCTGAAATCTACAATCGTATTCTAGAGTAGTACTAATACAGCTGTATCTAGATATATATGAAAACATATATATTCTTATAAATATTTTCCTAAGCCTCATGACACGCAAACGTTAAACAGTACCGAAATTCGGTACGGGGAAATAATCCAAATCAATGGCATGAGTTATGGCCCTCGGAGTAATAGGAGATCTGCCATTTACTATTTTTCTCAAATATAGTGCATTCACGACTAGCCACTAAGGCATTCCGTCCAGTATTAGTGGAATAGGCATTCATTCTCCAACAAGTTTTGAATTTGTTCACTATATTCTCGTTTAATCACAAGTGATTAATGGTTCATGATTTGAGGGGCTTTTTGGCAATACAACAAGCTTAAGCAATATCAACTAAATGGTGGTATACATAGGATACCAGTGCTCTAATTCTAGCAAGTATTTCCATTGGATTTTGGAAATAACAAAAAGTGGTGTATACATTCGTGGTGTTACGTGACGGTGTATAGTGAGAAAAAATATTATGTTTCAATAAGTAATATGAAAATGCTATCATTTGAGTTCAATGTTTAAGCTAAACAAGTAATTCGTAGGTAAAGCAAGCATGTATCTCCCCAAAGAGTTTATCAAAATGTATAAAGTAGGGGCTATGACTCACGATAAATCGTGAGAGTTTTTTAGAGTACTTGTAATGGTAAAAACAAGTAGTTGTTCATGTACCTCCCGCAAAGAGTATATAAAGTAATTAAACGAGTAAAAGTGGGGCTACGGCTCACCTTGTGCGTAACCGGCAAGGTGGAATACGAAATCAATTGAGATTACAGAAACGGCTTCAACAAACGACCTGCATACATAGGGAAGTCTGAGAATTTGACTTATACGAATAGTGGGTGAAAGTGAAAAAAACGGATGACGATTTGATCGGTGACATGAGTTTGATATGCTTAAAATTCTTAAAGTTCAAAAATAATATTATATATAATATTATCTTGTTTTTATGTCATTTAACTCCAATAATATTGTTTCCTTGGAAATGGTGAAACGAAACGTCAAGTTAAATTGTTTAAAACTCGTTATATATAAATATAACGTAACGTGTTGAATATATCGACGAAACGTAAAAATGCACGTGATCGAGTTGGGAAGTGTAAAAAAATGGTAATGAAAATGAGTTAAAGTTTCTGTCGGTCCTTGATCTTTTACAAATTTTACATTTTCTACCCTAACGGCGTTAGCGTTGCACCGTTAGTCCTCGGGTATACTTTTAGTCCAAAAAGGGTCAAACTTTGCATTCAAATCCTCCAACTTGTTGTTTTTATGCGTCCGTTTTATGTTGACTGTGGCTATTTTTATATACTAAAAAGACTTAGATTTATTTTGCAAGTTTTTATACGTGTGATATAATATTCTAAAGGATGTTCGTAATGCTTGTAAAATGGGTAAATAAACGTTGTGTGAGTGTGGAAACATGGTTTCCTTGCCTTCCATAAAGGAGGCAACCAAAGTTTGCTTGAAATAAATATAATGATGTGTAAAATTAAAAAGAAAACATATACGTTCGAAGGAAATTAAATACAATGCATGGTGACTTAATAATTGATAAGAAAGTATGGAAATGAGTTGTGAAGACTTACAACTCAAGGATGGTGAGAGTTAACGCGGAAAATGAACGAGAAATCAATTAGAAAAATTCCAAACTCGCTAGAATCACAACCCAATCCTTGAATAGAACATTTGACTTGAATAAGAATAAGGTTCGGATGGAAAAAGTAAGTGGATTTTCGGTCTACTAATGTGTTCAGTAGCAAAGATTTGAGAAGGAAATGAAATGTTTTGTTAAGGTGTGAACAAGGGAAAGTTATGTGTGTATAATTCGATGCATGAATAAGTATACAATTCGATATATACTAAATTTAAAGACAAGTTGGCATGTGTTTTGAGAAGGGCAATCGAATGGCAGTGAATTCAAGGGACTAGGAGAATATTTGAGGTCTTAAAAGTCCAAGTTATGTTGAAGCATGTGCATGTGTAAGCAATTGTTGTGTGTGTGTCGAGTAAATCACAAAGATATATGTCGACATCTAGTTTTAGTTTCAAGTTGATTTACCTCATTAGATTTGGCTGTGAATATGAGGGGAGGACAAGAAGAATGTTTATGCCGTGAAAGTCCTATGGTGTGTAAGAAACATGTGAGAGTTGTAAGAGATTTAGTGTGTTTTTATATGTGTTGACATAGTATTAAAGGGTCCAAACATTGAACTAACGTGTGACATTGAGCTAGGGGGTGTAAAATACATTTGTTAACTCATATATAATCTAAAGAAAACATTATAACTAGGTACAATTGAGTTTGGGTCGAATTGGATGAGTTGGTGAATTTTTGTAATTCGAATGGGTGTGTTCATAGAGGTTTTACTTTGATCAAATTTTACGTATCAAGAGTTGACATCAAGAGTTAGAATTCGACACCCTAAATATTTAGTGGGAGGAGAATTAAGTGGTACAAAATATCGAATAAGTTGTGTTTCGGAATTGGAAGAAAACAATGCAAAGTTGGAGCGTTTGAGTTGAATGAGAAAATGAAATATATAAGAAAATTGGGCCTTAGTTAGGCGGCTGATGAACAGTAACCGAAATTTGGAGTTGGGCTAGAATATTAAGGCCCGTTTGGTAGTTTTTGTGTTTATTTAGTTTTCGTGGTTCGCGTGTGAGCTCATTCCGATATTTGATAAATCATGTAATAACGTGTTCGTATTATTATAATATAATAAACAAAATTTCAAAATTTCCCCATATAAATAGTAAACAGAACAGTAATGATAATTAATATCTGATTAACTGTTACTAATTATGGTGGAAATTTACAGTTTGCTACAGAGTTCGTCAAGTGTCATGCTTGAAAGATCATTGGATTCTTCAATAGCCGTCACCTTTGCTCTCCACTTCAGATGAAGTTCTCTAAGAAATTTCCTGACAAAGTTCTTACTAGAAAAAGATTCGTCAAGTGCTTTAAGAGAAGTATTAATAGTGTTAAACCTAGCAAAAGCACTATCAATGGTCTCATCTTCAGAGTTAACAAATTGTTCGTATTGTTGAACAAGAAGATCAATTTTGTTATCCTTTACTTGTGAGTTCCCTTAATGAGTGATAATTAATGATTGCCAAATATCTTTAGCCGTTTTATACATAAAAACTCTTTCATACTCTTTCTTAGGTAAAACATTATAAATCATCATTTTAGCTTCATTATTTTTGGCAATCAACTTCTTTTGCTCATCACAATGACGAGTAAGAGAAGTACCCTCATCCCGACCACTTGATATATCTCTAACTATGGGTTTATGATCACCCCCTACAATGATATACCATAGCTCTATGTCCTTTGACTTCACATAAGTTTCAAAGCGGTTTTTCCAATATATAAGACTATTAGGTTCAAATAGTGGTGGTCTTTGCATAGATTGCCCTTCTTTGAAGTTTTCAAAATCCATTGATCATTTCAGTTTTAAAAATACAATATATTTTGAAAATCTTGAGTAACGTTGCTCTGATACCAATTGTGGAAAACTAGAAGGGGGGTTAAATAGTTTTTACCGTTTTAAAATTAATTTGATTTGTGAGTTAACGGGATTTTAAAGAAAATGCACACAAACAAATAATATAAGTAATGTAAATAAAGAATAGAGCAATCAAACCACAACACGGAAATTTATAGTGGTTCGGCTACAACGACTTTCTTCCTTGCCCTACTCCACTCCTCGAGCCTCTAACTCGAAAGTTTTTTTTCACTAAGAAACAAACTCCCTTCTCGGCAGAGAAAACCTTTATACACGTCGCTTACACCTTTTTTCGGTACAAAGCTAAATACCGGGTTCTAGTTCAAGGTAGAATTAACCTGACGTTGCCTATACAATTTCCGACACTAAGCTAGATGTCGAGTTCTTTACAAGGGTACAACCACTCCCGATAATCTATGTGTTTTGAGGACTAAAACACTAACCGGACTCTACTGAATGAATGGTATAACAATGATGTGTGAACTAATACAATATCACACAGTGACTATACTAAAGGTTTACAACACTATGTTGAACCTTGATGCTTGATCTCTTTGCTACAAAAGAAAGATCACTAAGAGTGAAATGAATGAATGAATGGGTTATTAATTTACAAATGAATGAATATGTAATTTATGCTATGTAAGTGATAAGTGTGCTTGAATGATCAGCTTGCTATTTATAGGCAAACTGATCCAACAAGGCACGGATTTGGCGGATCCAAATTATGGGGTCCGCCAGTTATGCTGTTTGGTTCCGCGGGAACCTGACAGCTAAGATCTTCATAAATCTTTTCATATCTTGCACAATCTAACAAAGTCAACTCCTTTGCTTCAAGATCTCTCCAAGATATTACCTAAATCCTCAAGATATTCTAAAGATATCAAAATGAGGTATGCTATGATGTCATGTATATGTTTCTATTTTAAGAAATAAAAATAAACATGCAAATGTATATATGTATGCGATGTAATTCCTAGTGATCATGTAATATGTAAATGTGTTTTTAAAAGCTTGTTACTATAAATGTAAAAGACTTTAACTTATATTTATGTTTTGCTAAAGATAAACCTTATAATTGTCATTAAGAAAATAAAGCAAAGATCGTAAAATATAAGAGCACACGGTATAGGCTCTTCGTGGCTCGCCGCCATACCCCCACCCCTGCTTGTGGCTCGCCGTCCAAACCCTCCTCGTCTGCACGAGGAGGTAAGTTGCTGACAATCGAAGCTTTTTTTTTTTTTTTTTTTTTTTTTTTTTTTTTTTTTTTTAATAATGTTTTTAAATATGACTTGTATTGTTTTACAAAAACTTTTAACGTTTTATAAAGTAGGAAATTAACATACATTAAACATCAAATAGAAGTACATTAAACATCAAATAGAAACTACATTAACGGCTACATTCAAGTATAAAACCTAGTGTTGCAACACTTCATTTTCTCACAACACTTCAGTTTCACAACACTTCATTTTCTCACACTACTTCTTATAAAACTTACTCGCAAGTATCACTATCGCTAACGAACCAGCCGAGGTGCAAAGGGCTATCCTTACCCGATTACGCACTGAACAAGAAAAAGAACTCAAACTTATTAATAGTTTGTTTGGCGAGATATCTCGTATTATGCTACAAATGCATAATCGTGCTCCAGAGATCGAAAGGTTGCGTGAGTTGCCTCAAGACCATCCAGCTATCAGGGTCGGTCTAGAAACTCTACTAAGAAATAATGAAACAGATCCGGAACTTCATGTGGCCTTGAAGATGGTTAGGGAGCAGGTGTTACAAGTGTGGGAGGAGAAGTCGGATCTCATCGACAACTACAACTCTATATAAAAGTTCGTATCGTATTAGTATTTGTTGTATCGTTATTTTTAATTCCCGTATCCTTTTTTTTCGTATCGTAACTTTATTATTAGTATGTGTTTAAATTTGTTGTAATGTATTTTTATTTTAATGAAATGAATTTGGTTTATTTGGGTATTTGAATAAAAGAAGAAAAAAATAGATAGTGGTGGGGCCCAAATGAGGAGTTTGTGGTATGTTATGATAAGGGGGTTGTAAGTTGTAGTTTGTTGGGGTGACGTGGCACCCCGTGGGGCCCGAATGAGGAGATTGTGGTGTTTCATGATACCTAGTGCTCTAAATAACGTTTTTAGAACGATATTTGTATTAACAATTTCTTTTCAGTTTTTTACATAAATGGTCCTTGTGTTTCTCTAGGTTTTACAAATTAAGTCTTGATTTTTTTAATTCTTTATTTAACTATTAATATTAGTATTATTTTTTATACATTTTCGTCCATTTGTCTTAAGTTTTTGTCCGTTTTTCTTATGTTTTTTTTTTTATTTTCATACGTTTTCATCTGTTTTTCTTACGTTTTTGTTTGGTTTTCTTACGTTTTTTCTGTGTTCATAAGTTTTTATTTGAAAACGTATAAAATCAGAAAAAAATGGGCGAAAGTAAAATAAAAGAAATGATAAATGGTAAGAAAACGTAAAAAAGGTAAAAAATGGATAAAATGTAAGAAAAAACGATATAAAAGGATAAAAAAAAAGTAAGAAAAGTGACAAAAACGTAAATGAAAAAACGGAAAAACGTATAAAAAGAACAAAAAGTAAGAAAACAGCAAAAACGTAAGAAAAAGCGAAAAAACGTAAAAAAACGGATAAAAAGACAAAAACGAAAAAAACGTAAGAAAACAGGCCAAAAACGTGTAAAGATGGATGAAAGCGTAAGAAAATGGGCGAAAATGTATAAAAGGATAGAAACTTATGAAACGGAAAAAAACGTAAGAAAATGTTCAAAAACGTAAGAAAAATGAACAAAACAGACAAAAACGTAACAAGAATGGCCGAAAATGATAAAAACGGATGAAAGCGCAAGAAGACGGCGAAAACATATAAAATTTTATGAACAAATAAAAACGGACAAAAACGTAAGAAAAACGACAAAAACCGGAAAAACGGATAAAAATAGACAAAAACGTATGAAAACGGACGAAAACGTATAAAAACGTATGAAAACGGGCAAAAACATATAAAAACAGATGAAAACATATGAAAGAAAAACGGACAAAACGGATTAAAACAGACAAAAACGTATGAAAAATGGACAAAAACGTATAAAACGTAAGAAAAACAGACAAAAACGTAATAAAAGTGGACAAAAACATATGAAAACGAAAAAAAAAAAAACGGACAAAAAAAAAAGAAATACGGACGAAAATGTATAAACAAATAATACTAATATTAGTAGTTAAGTAAATAATTTTAAAAAAAAGGACTAAATTTGTAAAACCTGGCAAAACACAAGGACTATTTGTGTAAGAAACTGAAAAGAAATATAGAAAAAGAAGAAGACAAGGGTATTTTAGTCATTTGATTTTGGTCAAGGATGATTTTTGAGCCAAAGTTTTCCCATAGGGACGATCCTTGCACTTTCCAAACATTTGAAACGAAACTTGCAATTTGGCCAAACTTTAGAGACGATTTTTGCAATTTACTCTTATTTATATTTATGATTTTTATACAATAAGAAATATCTACTATATTAATAAAACAGGGTTTTGAATGTTAATCAACCTCTCAAAATACCTTAAAACTTGCCACCTGGATATTCATTTTGATCCTACGGCCATAAACAAATTCGTCTTCTAAGCATTGACTTTGGAAAAAATTAGGTCGGCATCCATGAGTAACTTCTCATTTGATACAATGCACACAAAAAACACATACATAAAGTGATCCACATTTTTGAGAACCCTAACTCAAAAAAAAAACAACATCAAATTCGCAATACCATTCGGTATACCCGATCAAAAAAACACAAACAACCCTGGATCTGGGAAGAAACTAAAAACCCGTCAAAATCGCAATAACGTTTGCAATTAGTCCTTTTAAATCTACTTTTTATACAGGATTTCATGTATCAAACTAATTTAAAATTTTTAAACTTTTTGTAAATAATTTGGGGGAAATCATAGTCATTAAAGGTTTGGTCAAATGTTTATTTTTCAAATGTGAGTTTGAGTAATGGGGTTATCTTATTTTTCCGGCTTATGGACGGCTTATTTGAATTCTGAA
This sequence comes from Artemisia tridentata subsp. tridentata, assembly GCA_021014915.2. NCBI lineage: Eukaryota > Viridiplantae > Streptophyta > Magnoliopsida > Asterales > Asteraceae > Artemisia > Artemisia tridentata. Next base: position 213,605,984 of record CP139508.1, on the reverse strand, counting down.
AAAGCCTATACATTAATTATTTTCAATTTATGAGGGTGTTAACTTCAGCTTATGGCTTGCCATAAGGTCAAGCTGATAGGCTCATAAGTTGAAAAACTGAACTTATGAGCTTTTCCAAATTCGGATAAGCTGTCCATAAGCTGACAAAGTAAGCTAATCGAAAGACCACGTAAATGTTTTTGGCAAAAGGATCTTTAGTCGTGACCGTAAAGTGTAGAGAAAAACTTGAGAAACCCAAATGATAAAGGTAATTAGTTTAAGGATACAAGGCTAATTTGCGATTTTGTTTTATGCATTAGGTTTCATTAAAGTCATTGAAGTTTGTAGAATGTCAATGTTCAACAAATGCAGTCATGCACTCCTGCTTGCTAAAAAACAACAATGTATGCTCTGCAAATTTGAATATTGACATGTGTTTACATAAATGTGGTAAGTACTCTTACTTATTGTATTAATATTCAACTATGCTTTTTTAAAAATTTGATTATCTTGCTAATTATTACTTTGATTATATCTACTGTACCAGATTATGCACACAACACTTGGCGATATCCACATGAAGCTTTCACATCTCCCAAGAGGCTATCAAAGGTTTTATGATACAGACTGAGACCTCTTGCAGTTTAAGACATGATAGGCCTTTCACATTGTCGATGGCAAATGCGGGTGTAAACACTAACGGGTCTCAGTTCTTTAATTATAACGACTCTTGCTACGCCATGGTTGGATAATAAGCATACTGTCTTCCACAGAGTTATAAAGGGCATGGACGCTGCTCAGGTAAACATTAATTTTGAAACTCTTGACTATTTTGTAAAGTAGGTTAGATGAAATTCTTTTGAAACAAACCTTTGGTTTCAGGCAATTCAGAAAGTGAAGATGAACAAGGGAGATAAACCATACCAAAATGTGAAGATCTTGAATGTGACGGTTCCAAAGAGAGCTGTAACAGAATGTTATTCACAATCTTTAAAGAACTTGGTATCCATTACATTTTTGACATTTTGTATTCTATATAATGTTGCAAGTGCATAAATTTTAAGCACAGAAAGCTTATACATATTATGCATATATTGGTAGGGGGTTTTTGAAAAGTTACAATTATTGAAGGAAAAAGTAGCAGCATGAATAGCGATTGATCTTTGTAACTATTTGTACAAATATAGGATTTGTACATGTATCTTGGGAAGGAATTGATATAGGTTGGTATGTGCCTTATGATTCTCCTTACAAATATAGGATTTGTACATGTATCTTGGGAAGGAATTGATATAGCTTGGTATGTGCTTTATGCTTTTCCTTAGATATGTCTTCAGAGATTGATCTTTGTAACTATTTGATTATATAAATACAATTCATCTTTTGGAGAAAATATTTGTAGTTAAATTTAGTATACATATCAATTTAGCTACTCACCCATCCCAAAAATAGATGCATAAGCACAAATTTTGTATTATAGTCAAAGATAAAAGTGAGAAACCTTGATGATTTTATTTGTTTGTCGTTTCCAGATGGTACGTCAAGAGACCAGCCTTGGGTAATTTAGATGATGTTGTGATAATGATTTTTAAGACCATGAATAAAGAAGACGGTATGTATTTCCAGTCTTTTATCTTAATAAAAAGTTCTTAGTGATGTTATTCGTGCGAAAAACCAATAAGTCAGCTATTTAAGACAGTTTTGGAACACCCCCGAATTCGGCTATTAAAGTTAGTCCCAAACACCCTTGATTTCAGCTATTATGACAGTTCCAAGCACACCTGAATTACGCTATTAGAAACAATCCCAAACACATTCTGCTATTAAAACTGTCCCAAACACCCCTTAATAACTTAATAATTCTCAGGAAAAAAATCCCAAACACCACTTAATTTGACCCAGTTGTCCTTTTGTATTTGAGCTCTAGGTTTTTTTTTTTTTTTTTTTTTTTTTTTTTTTTTTTTAGTTTTGAAGCGTTGGATATAAAATATAACCTGAATTGATCCATTTGTAAGTAAATGGGAAAAAATAATCCTCTAACTTTGGGATCTTTGTCCTGCATATATTCACTCATGCGTCTTTAAGAGCTAATGTTAATCACGCAAGCTAGAGGCTTCTTCTTAACTAATACAGATAGGATATAAAAGAAAATGGGTCAAGTGGGGAAAAGACGTCATGCTTTAATAGAGTTATAGTTGTAGTGTTGTACTGGATTCATATTATTACTTGCGAAGTGTTTAACCTGGAAAAGAATAAAAGAAAACCTGTTTAACCGGAAAAAGAATAAAAAAAACCTTTCCCCTGCTTTATAAATGTTGTTTTGAGCAAAAAGCTTTTCGAAGTGATGAGGTATGTTAAAAGTTGGTTAATGCAAGTATTGTTAGTTGTTTTTCGGCATTATAGTTTTACTTGTGGAGTCTTCATATTATGTTATGTATTGTTTTACTTTCATTTAAGGTTGAAAAGGGGTGGTTACTTTTGTATAGTTACGTTAATGTTTTCTTTACATGTTTCTGATTAACTTTAGTAATATATTTTGATCTTTTTTTGTTGGTTAGTTTGGTTTCTGAACTACTTCCGTTTTGTTTTGTGCAGTTGCAATATAATCGTGTATGGCATAGAGATAACCCTCCCTTCATGCGGGCCTTGAAGCTATTGTCTAAGGTGGGACTCTATTTGGAACGGCCGGCTTTTTATGTAGCTGTTTAAAGGTAAAAAGCGAAAAAGGTCTAAAAGTGTTGTGTTGTGACAAAAATGGCAACTACAAGAAATCTACAAGCAACGTTGTCCATAAGAAGTTCTTCATAGGTTATAAGTTTATTGGTTTCGCTTTTTCTCCACAATAAAGTATATATATACTTTTCTTACGGTTATTTAGAACATGACCTTATATTTCGTTTCAACATTATATTCGTTTTAACGTTATTGTATCAAATATTTTACTACTTTGTCTATAAGAAGTTCTTCATAGATTAAGAAAAATGTTGTGTTGTGACGAAGATGGCAACTACAACAAACAAATGTGTATTCAATTGGAGGAAAAAATATATTGAAGGAGAAGGTTCAAACATTAGAGAAACAAGTAAACGTCGGTTTACAACTTATGGATAAGTCTTTGATTTGAGTATAGTAGAGTAGAGTATGTTATCATTTCCATCATCTATTATTTTAAAAAAAATTCATAGAGCCGGCCGCCCATCGGGCGGGCCTTGAGGCTAATGACAAATGAATTATATTTTACCTTATATGCAACTTATAACGGACTAAATGAAATCTTAATCTATTATCAAACCATTGTACTATTTATTTTAATCTTAAAAACAAATTTTTAAAACTAGCCGCCCATCGGGCGGGCCTTGAAGCTAGTAAAAAATATAGTGGTAGCTAAATATCTCACACTATATACATCACAAATATATCTCATACAGGACATATATATCACAAATACATGTCATATATTCTAAACATGACTTAACTCAAAATTATGTTCACTAAAAATGTTGCGTGTGTAAATCAATTTCCATTTGATAGTATTGTCTACTCGGACAAAAAATAACTTTCAAGAAGTTCAGTTATTTGCCAAAAATTTACAGGTTCACGCGGGGACTATTATAAAGGTAAACAAGTTTACTGCCGGCTAACATAGTGGTGAACCAACTAAGTTTTAATTTTTGATATAGTGTTTCACTTGATGCGCTTCAAACATTATAACAAGACTAACACAAATCAAAAGACGATGATAATAAGGTTGTGTAAAACCATGTCATAAAACAAACAAGAGCTAATTCTCTAAAAATACATCAAGTTGTCAAAAATGTCAGTTCTACGTAGTGAACTAAAAAAAATACTCTTGTGAACACTAACATTGACACTTTTGTCTTTCTTCAAGTAGTATGACTATTTTACCATTCCAAATTACATAAATGGTCCCTGTGAGTTTGCGAAAATTGCATCCACCGTCCCTAGGCTAAATTAAATAAATAGTCCATGTCATTTGGAATAAATTGCGTCCACCGTCCCTATCTTTTTTTAATTTTTTTTTGAAATTCTTTTTTTTATGAATTTTTTTCTGAAATATTTTTTTTGAGACATGTGAAAAAAAATTTAATTTCTTTTTGTAATATTTTCTATTAAAAAAAATTTCGATAAAAAAATTCAGTTGTGACAAAAAAATCAAAAAGTGAATAAAAAACAGTTGAAAACGTATAAAAAATGACTAAAACGTTTAAAAACGTAGAAAAAACGTATATAAAAACGTAACGGATCCAATAAAAAATATTAGGGACTGTGGATGCAATTTTTGCTAAACTACATGGACCATTTATATAATTTACCCTAGGGACGGTGAATGTGATTTTCAAAAATTCAAGGGTAAAATGGTTATCACGGAAATTCTTTTTATCTTTATTACTCACATGAAGACAAAAATGTGAACAAGGAGTTAAAAAGAGTTTTTTTTTTTTTTTTTTTTTTTTTTCTTTCCGCTACTTAAAACTGCCATTTTTGACAACTATGGTGTTTTTTAGAGAATTAGCCCAACAAACTAAGACTAGAATCACTAGCCTAATAGTTTGAGTCCGGTTAATGGTCCAATTTGGGATCTGTCACTCAGTAGTGGATCGAGAAATTTGTCATAGGGTGTTTTGGAAAGGCAAAGGTTATGCATTTAGAGTTTTAGACATTATATATATGATTAATTTACAAAGGAAATGGTGCCGTTTTACCGCAGGCTTTTCCCGCCAAAAATCTTGGGTTATTAAGGCCCGCTTCATTTGGCCCGTTCATCTGCTAGAATGATCCGCTTTATTAACACAAAGATGCGATTAAACTAGAATATTCCACAATCCTCCGCAAACTCAAATCAAAACAGCTTAATCAAGAAACCCTAATTTTCTGCTGGTGATGATGATGATCGAAGGATGGGGAAGTTCGGAAACCTAAAAGCCAATGATAGTAAAAAAGAATAACAGAGATCTGCGTCAGATATTATAGCAACAAAGGGTTTGATTTCGATTGTGATTAGAGAGAGGATGCAGGTATGTATGTGTTAATGGCGAAAATCAGTTTATAATAATGGAACGCAGATTCGTTACCAAGAAGGTCGGCTTCAAAAGTGGTTACTCACTTCATTGTAAAAGACCAATTTTTTTTTGATTATTTATTTATTTTTGGTATACAGATTGCTGCAGTAAACAAAGACAAAGGTTTGTATATTTAAAGAGCTTGGTAAGCGGAGTGGTTAGGTTGTAATATTTTGATTTACGGTTTTAGACATGTGGGTTTACCAATTATTTTGGTTCTAAGAGATGATAATAACAATACTCTTTTTAGCTTATTTGATTTTCACCTTATAAGCTTATGACTTAGAGTTTATGAAAGTAAGTTAATTTAATTTCTAAGTTGAAAGATTAATGAGGTGGAGAAACTCGAAAGGGTTGATTTGGGTCCTGAAATGGTTGCTGAAGTGGTTGCATTTGGATAAAGAAATGGGTGCGTTTGGGGGTTCGATAAAAACTGAGATCGTTTCCACCTTGCCTTGCCAACTTATTTATTGTTCCAATAGTATCACGTCTACTATAATAATCTTAGAGAGATAAAGTGGGTGTGGACACTTTAGTTAAAAGAGAGAAACGAGAGAAAAGAAAGAAAGTCTCGCATAGATAATGATAAGAACACACACCTTATTACCCACGAGGTAGGGGGTATTTATACCCATACGTAACCAAGCATCCTATCGCAACTATACAAGTGTTGCGATAGTATTATGATGTCGCAGCCATACCATGTTACACAACATACCCTATACTAATACAAAAGATAAATAGAAGTCCTTGCACTAATGATTTACACTTTCTGTGTTCCAACAATCTCCCCCTAAGGGTAGATCATGCAGGTCTTCTATTTCTAGGCTTAATGTAGACTTCATCTTCGATATCCAACACATCTTTCCATGAATCTCCATAATTTTCGAAGCATGATTCTTTCCTCCACATACTGAGCAAGTAATCCAAGCCTTATTCTTTGATCATCTTCAAGTCTAGTACTTGTCCCTTGGAGATCTTGGTTTAACAAGTCATTTATTCCGTTCTGAACCCATTTCAACGTACCTGAGGTGAACTTAGGAATCTCGTTCGATATGATTAACCACTTAGCTCCCGATGCATTTTCATACATAATACCGAGCTCGAACAATGGACTCTGAATGCATGTCAAAGGCTCATGTTCATCAATTCCCGGAAATGTGATCATTGGATGAGTGAGGTTGACTTTTCTTTATAGACTTTCAACTCCCATTTTGAAGTATTCAACATGTACCAAAGCTAACTGTGACCTCGTAAAGATTTTCAAGGAATCTATGATATCATCTTCTTTTCCATGCTCGTAAATGAAGCTAATGTTGGAGAGGTACATGTCTTGAATGTCTTGTGGATGGAGATTGTGAAAATCAGCTTCACGGAAGACGTAATCGAGGTTGTTGTCTTGTCGTACCGCAAAGTTGATGAAGCCATCAGTTCTGAAAAGGTTTGAGAAGGCATATACATAATTGTAACACCCCCTAAATTATGAGTTAACAGCGAAAGACTAATCTAGGTATTACGGGGAGGATCATAGTCATAATCATAGAAAATGGCTCAAAAGAGGCGTTTTCAAAGTTGTTTGTCATTCAAATAATAACTCAGTTACAAAGGTGAAAATATCAGAGTTGTGAAATCCCAAAAAAAGGGTGTACTGGTTTGAAATGAATGACACAATTTATTTTACACCACAAAAAACCATCCATTTAATGCCCACTCCGTGCCTTGTCTGCTCTGCTAATTACCTGAGATAAACATGCTAAAAGTCAACAAAATTGTTAAGTGAAATCATAGAGTTTGTAATAGTAATCAGTTTGGAACACAAGTTTGTGATTTTCTGTGAATTACAATCATGTTTTAAATAGTGATATTGCAGTTATGTATATTGCCCTAAGTCTCATGACACGCAAACGTTAATAGTGTTAGTAACCGGTGATAATGTGGCCCTTGTGTAGGAGATTGTCATCTTCCTATTTCCTTCAAATATAATGCATTGCGAATAATGCGACTAGCAACTAAGGCTGTCTGTCAGGCATTAGTGGAATAGGCAGTCAGCCTCCAATATATCTATTCACTATATTCGTGTTCACTCGCAAGTGATTAATGGTTCATGATGTGAGGGGCTTTTGGCAATAGAGTAACTTAGGCAATATCAATCAGTTAAAGCATAAAGAAAATAATTTTGTTTTATTTTGTAGCATGTATCTCTCCCATAGTGTGTAAAGTTGTTAAATAAGTAAAAGTAGGGATATGTCTCACCTTGAGTGTAACTGGCAAAGGTGAAATGTGAAATCAAGTGAATTATGGGAACGGCTTCAACACACGACCAGAATAATTGTGACATCTAAGATTTTGATAGTTTTGACTTAATACGAACAATGAGTGTGAAAATGAGTAACGTATAACGATTTGGTTTGTGATGAGTGTGAGTGATATGGTTAAAAAGCTTAAAGTTAAAAAATAATATCATATATAATATTATCTTGTTTTTATGTCATTGAATTAATAAATATCGATTCCTCAAAAGTGGTTGAACGAAAGTTAAGTTATTCGTTTCAAATTCGTTATATAAATATATAAACGTAACGTGATTAAAAATATTGAACAAATGGTAAGAATGCACGTGAGTGAATGAGAAAGTGTAAACGCATGAGATGGAATATGCATGAGTTAAAGTTACAGTTTGGTCATTGTACTTATAAAAATTTTACACTTTCTACCCTAACGGAGTAAGTTCTGCACCGTTAGTCCTTGGTTAGTATATTATTACATTTTTAGTCCACAAAGGTTCCAAAATGACTTTTTAAGCTTCCTGTTTACTGTTTAAGCAATTTCTACCCTTAGGTAATTGAAAATGATAGTCTAGAACATAATTATATGAACTTGACACTTTAAACCCGAATAGTAATATATTTTGCAAACTTAGTCCAAAAATCACAAAAGTCGTGTGAAATGTTTTTGAAAGTTTTGACATCTTTATAAAGCTTATTTGAGTCAAAATAAACTGCTTATTCATAAAAAATGCTTATTTCTTGCTTATTTGGCTTTAACGATCTGAAAATAAGGCCTAGTAAGAGATAACGATCCATAAGGTGTTTGAATGTTTTGGGCCAGGTCTTGGGCTTATTTTAAGGTCTTAGAAATGTTACCAAAGAGCTTATACGTACTGCTTATCGCAAATGCTTATTGGACTTCTTATTGGGTTATAAAGCCCAATCAATATAAAAGGAGAGTTTTAATACAGTCCGAGTAGCGATTAGTTTGGAGTTCAAAAAGGACTTTTATGAGCTTGTGACAAGAGCTTATTTCATCAGCTTATTTGATGGTCTTGTGGACAAATAGTACGAGCAATAAATACAATATGTTGTGTGTATGAATTTGATTATAATGAGGCCATTCTTAGTCGATAAAATGAAATGGTACAAAAATGTAAAAATTATATAAACATGGGATATGAAATAAACGATTCAACATATGATTAAAACGGGTCTCGATATGCATAAAAATGAAGATGTGAGAGTCGAACAAATATGTAACTCGATATTTCTAGCCATCCATGAAGGAGGTCAATATATGTAACTGTTGTTCCCGTTACACTAATAGAAATAACTAAGAAGTTAATCTAATTGTGTTCCATGACTGATACAATGTATTTGATTGATTATCCAGTTAAATAAAACATAAATATTAAAACACAAAGTTTTTCGACGTTTAAATTCTTATTAGAAATCAATCAAAAAATCTATTACCCAAGTGTTTTGCGGAATAAACACTTGGGATTGAATAGACAAGGTATGGTGTGTATCCTATCTAAACTCAAGATGTTCTTGAGTGGTAACCATAAAGGTCCACTGAGCTATCTCAAGGACTTGGTTACTCTTCATAGGAGAAAAGTGGTTTTGTAAAAGTCTAAGCTTTTAGTGTACAAAACGTAACCCACTTTTCTCCTATCTGTTCCTATTTATACACAAGTTTAAAAGAGCACAAATGATTAAATAATACAAGTTGATAAACCTAGCGTGTCTGACAACTACAACAGTATTTGTCTTTTCCAAGAACCAATAGGAATGGCCTAAAGTTCTTTCCGAGTCTCTGCTCTGAAACTTCTTGACTTTAAGTCGTTTTAGGGAAGATTTGTCTCTGGCCAGATAAGACTTCTTCTTATCTTCTCAAACACTTCCCGCCTTTCTTTCAGGCTTCAGGTTCTTCAGTACACGCCTTCAGTCTTCAGTCTTTAATCACTTCATTGTTGTTTGAGGAGACTGGGGTTCAGTGAGTTCTTGTCCAATACTCACTGAACCCATTACCTTCTTATTTGGCTTAAGTGACACTCAGGGAGTTCTGCCTCACCGAATGGTGAATCTTTCTTCTTAGACTCATCCTAAGCATCTTGAAGGTAACTCACTGAGTGACTGTCCACTCAATGACTTGAGATTGTTCAAGGTTGATTAATCACTTAGTTAATTTGTGTCCAAATCTTGTTTTAAGGACTCTTAGGTACTGATGGACCCAACAATCTCCCCCTATTTGGATATAAATTATGCCTAAGTGTTTTGATAAGTTATGAGTTAGCTAATGACTTCTTCTCATACTGAATATACTAGAAAGTAATAAAGGACACTGATATAACAAAACATAGGCTATCATTTTATTTATATCATTACAAAAGTCCTAACATACTACTAAGTACAGGATAGTGGTGGTGTTGCAGATTCATCTGTCAAGATTGTAACCAAGGGCTTCAAGCTTTGGTCTCTTAGATTCCAGCTCATGTTGATCAGGATTTTCTTGGATCTTGATTCTCAGGTCATGACAGATCACATTTTTAGGACTCTGTAATGGGGAGGCCATCATGAGGAAACCAAGCATGGTTTTAATTCATGCCTGATCAATGTCGCTCCATCTTTGGAAGGCTGGGTCACCAAACGCATCAGTGAAGAAGAGACCTCTCTCAGTTTGTTCGATGACCTTGTTGTTCACAAATGTAACTCCTTCAGGGAGGGCTCTGTTTCATTCTGTTGGGAATTACAGATTTGATGATTACAAAACCACGTGCAAAAATGAATAAAGAAGAAACAATAAGGACCTAATATGTAATTAGATAGCTTTCTTAGTAAGCTAGGGTTTGTAACCTCCCTCTATTATATAAAGAGGGTAGGCGTCTAGGTTACACATCATCCATTTCATAGATCGTCTCTTCAATGAGAGTCGATTAAACGCATAGAGCATTTGTAGTAATAGTAGTTTGTAGTAGGTTTTATTTATGTTTAATAAAGAAAAACCTTGTTAGTAATATTGATTGTGTTCTTAATTATCCGCTGCGTATGCAATCAATGTTTCTATAATCCTAGATGGGCTAGATCTTGGTTTCACAGGTTCTGTTACTTTTGGAGGTAGCAAAGGCTACATTACTGGTAAAGGTAGAATAGTAGTTGGCAATTTAGAATTTGATAATGTGTCTTTTGTGAAAGAACTTGGGCAATTTAATCTTTTCTCAATATCACAAATTTGTGATAAGCAGCATAAGGTGCTTTTTACTGAAACTGAATGTTTTGTGTTGACTTCTGACTTTAAGATGCCTGATGAAAGTCAGATACTCCTAAAAGTCCCTAGACAACACAATAGTGGCTTTTGCCTGTTTGATTGCAAAAGCCAATATTGATGAATCTAAATTGTGGCATAGAAGACTTGGTCATATCAACTTTAAGAATCTAAACAAACTTGTGAAGAATAATCTTGTTAGAGGGTTACCTTCCAAGGTTTTCAAGAATGACCATACATGTGTTGCATGTCATAAGGGTAAACAGCATAGGGCTTCATGTAAGGCTAAATTAGAAAGGCCCATCACTAAGCCTTTACACACCTTGCATATGGATCTTTTTGGCCCTACTTCTGTGCAAAGCATAAATCATGCTAGTTATTGCCTTGTCATTACTGATGATTGCACTAGGTTTTGTTGGGTATTCTTTATGTCTAAAAAGGATGAAACACTTGCTTACTTCAAACTTTCATTAGGCAGATAGAAAACCAGCTTAATCATAAGGTTAAGATTATTAGATCAGATAATGGCACTGAGTTTAAGAATAGAAGCATGCTTGAATTTTGTGGTAACAAGGGAATAAAACAAGAGTATAGTAATGCTAGAACTCCACAACAAAATGGAGTTGCTGAAAGAATGAACAGGACCCTCATTGAGGCAGCTAGGACTATGCTAGCAGACTCATCTTACCAACCACTTTTTGGGCTGAAGCAGTCAATACTGCTTGCTACATATTTAATAGGGTGAGAGTGACTAAACCTCAGAACAAAACTCCTTATGAGCTTTTATTTGGCCATAAACCAGTTATTAGTTACATAAGACCTTTTGGGTGCCATGTTACCATTCTAGATACTCTTAGTGTGCTTGGCAAGTTTGAAGGAAAATCTGATGAGGGGTTCTTAGTAGGATATTCACTAAGTAGTAAAGCCTTTAGGGTATACAACTTAGTGACAAAAAGGGTAGAAGAGAATCTCCATGTTGACTTTCTTGAGGAGAAACCTAATGTGAAAGGAATAGTTTATAGATGGATGTTTGATATTGATTATCTGACTGATTTCTATGAACTATATTCATGTTTCTATGGAGAATCAAGCTAACCCTCATGCAGGTTCCAAAGAAGTAACTAACAATGCAGGTACTCAAGTTGCTTCTGATGCAAATGCTTCTGAGCAAGAAGAGGAGACTGAGGAACTCATTGTTGTTCCCACAACAGTAGTCAAGCTTGATGCAGCTCATGGTGCACAAAGAAATCTTCTACAACTTCAAAGAAGAAGGAGACTGTTACCAAGCCTCAAGCACAAGGGAAAGAGGCTTCTCCTACAAAATAAGGCAAGATTGGTGGCCCAAGGATACAGACAAGAGGAAGGGATAGACTATGATGAGGTTTTTGCACCTGTAGCTAGAATTGAAGCTATCAGGTTATTTTTGGCCTTTGCATCCTACATGGGATTCATAGTTTATCAAATGGATGTCAAGAGTGCTTTTCTGTATGGCACTATAGAAGAAGATGTGTATGTTCACCAGCCTCCTGGTTTTGTTGATCCAGCTCATCCCAAGAAGGTTTACAAAGTAATAAAAGCTTTTTATGGATTACATCAAGCTCCCAGAGCTTGGTATGCTACACTCTCCAAATTTCTTGAGGAACATGGATACAAGAGGGGTGTCATTGACAAGACCTTGTTCATTAAAAGGAACAAGAAGGATATCATTCTAGTGCAAGTGTATGTAGATGATATCATCTTTGGATCCACAAAAAGGTCTTGGTGTGAAGAATTTGAGGCATTGATGAAAGGCAGATTTCAGATGAGTTCAATGGGTGAGCTCACATTCTTTCTTGGACTGCAAGTGAAACAAAAGGAAGATGGACTTTTCATTTCTCAAGACAAGTATGTTGCTGAGATGCTGAAGAAGTTTGATCTTTCAAGTGTGAAGACAGCAGTCACTCCAATGGAGAACAAGGTGCCGTTAACAAAAAATGAGGATGTGCACCTATACAGATCTATGATAGGTTCTCTTATGTATCTAACTGCCTCTAGGCCTGATATTATGTATGCAGTTTGTGCTTGTTCTCATTTTCAGGTTACTCCCAAGACTTCACATCTTCATGCTGTGAAGAGGATCTTTAGATATCTAAAGGGCAAACCCAATTTGGGTCTTTGGTATCCTAGAGAGTCATCATTTGACCTGGAAGCCTATTCAGATAGTGACTATGCTGGAGAAAGTCTTGACAGGAAATCCACAACTGGAGGTTGTCAATTTCTTGGCAGAAGATTGATTTCATGGCAATGCAAGAAGCAAACCATTGTGGCTACATCTACAACTGAAGCTGAGTATGTAGATGCTGCAAATTGCTGTGGACAAGTCTTGTGGATCCAAAATCAGATGCTGGATTATGGTTTGAATTTCATGAATACTATAATTCACATTGATAATGAAAGTACTATCTGTATAGTAAAGAACCCAGTGTATCACTCTAAGACCAAACACATCGAAATAAGGCATCACTTTATAAGAGATTGCTTTGAAAAGAAATTGATTAGGGTGGAAAAGATACACACAAACTTTAATGTAGCTGATCTATTGACCAAAGCTTTTGATGGACCTAGGTTCAATTTCTTAGTGGTTAATATTGGAATGATAAACCCATAGCTACATTTAGGGGGGGGGGGTAAATGTATAGTTTGTAAAATAGTACAAGTATTTAGTAGATTTAATTCTGGTAGAAGTTAAATCTGGTAGCCTTAGAGTTAATTCTGGCAATGAGTAGGTCTTAATTCTGGTTGCAACAACATATGGTTGTATATTTTCTTGGTTTTTAGACTAATTTTTCTAGGAAAAGCATGGATTGATGGTGATTGGAAGCTTTGCTAATGATTTTTGTTTGTGTTTGTCTGGTGTCTTTGTTAAGTCTGGTGAGTCACTTTTAATACTGGTTGACCAATGTTAAGTCTGGTAGTGTTAAAACGTAATTAATTTTTTTACCGTTAGGTATGGTCATACGCTTAATGATTTTCCTGTTTAAATAGTACCATTACCATTTTTTGGGGGAAAAGAGGTATATATGGATAATATTTGATTCATTTTTCATCTTTATCCATTATTTACATCCACTTTAAAAAAAAATTATTCTCGGCCAAGATTACTCTGTTTTAAACAACCAGCATAAAAACCCTAATACGGCATTCAACCAGTACTTTCAAAATTCATTGCTCATCCATGGCTCAACTCAAATACTGTGATAAGCACAACCAAGTGGGTTTCTTGAAGAAACCAACCAAGAGCGAAGGCTTTGAACAGATAGTGGACTTCTTGAAAGGCTCTCATATCAGGTATGCCTTAACTCACAATCCTACTATCTATGATTCCCTAGTCAAACAGTTTGGGGACCCTAAAGTTAAGTGCAACTATTGATAACACTGAGTATTCAGTCACTGAAGCATCCATTAGAAGTAGTCTTCAGGGGGAGTTATGTGTCAAATAAAATGATTTTAGAAGGTATGGAAAGTATAGAATATCCCATTGATGGCACATTCACGTTTTGGAAAAGCCATTTTTCACCTCAGTGGAGATTTTTAGTCCATCATTTGCTACACTGTCTAAGTTCTAAGAGTGGGGGATGGGATCAATTTGGAAGTAATATTGCTTCTGCAATGGTCTGTCTTTCGCTTGGTAAAACTTTTAACTTTTCAAAACTAATATTTGATGGCATGGTGGCAAATGTGAAAAGTAAACACAAGTTTTTGATGTATCCTCGCTTTCTTCAAATGGTTTTGAATGTTGAAACTGAAAACAAATTGCCTTACTTGTGTGTGCCCTTCAAGGACAAACTTTTTAGTAACATGAAAAGGGGCTTTCAGGGGGAAAATAAACCATTGTTAGCTGCTATGTTGCCTGTTCGTACTAACAATGCAGGTACATCCTTATCACCATCTGGAAGTTAAGCACATTCTCCACCACTTCATACAACTGAGGAGCTTGCAAATGCACCTAGCTCACCTACACAACAACCACCATCACCTACACCCCCACCACCTACACCTCAGCAAACCTAGGTTGAAACTCCAACTCATGAGGAGGAGTCAGCTCCAATGTCTGTGTTGGTTCCTCAACTGGTTAAAAAGATATCTGCATTGGAAAAAGAGCTTAAAGAGACAAAACAAACCATGGGCAATGCTATAGTGACTTTGGTCAGAAAAGTAAAGAAGATGAAGAACATTATGAAAGCAAAAGGGGTTGTCTTAAGTGATAAGGAGGGTGCTGCAGATGAAAATTCTTCTAAACAGGGGAGGAATTTGGGTGAAGAAACTATCTTTCAGACTCCTGCTCAAGAAAAATCTTCTGGTGATACTGATATTAGTCTTGAGGGATTGGAAGCAGCAGAGATTTTAGCTAAAACTCTTAGTCAAAGTCAAAAGAAGAGAAGGCTAAGAAAGAAGTTGGTGACAGAAGAAGTTAAGTCTGCTAGTGATGATCTGGTTAAGTCTGTCAGTGAGAAACATAGTTCTGGTAATAAGTCTGGTGATAAGTCTGGTGATCAAGTTAGTTCTGGAAACTCAGATAAGTCTGCTGGTACTCAAAGAGAAGGCAAGAAAGTTCTTGAAGAACCTTCTCAGCCTAAGAAAACAAAGAGGCAACTCAAAGAGGAACAAGCCAGTATGGCTGAAATTGCAAGAATTCAAGCTGAAGAAGAAGCTGAAGAGGCAAGGCTTGAAGAGCTAAAGAAAAAGGTTTGAATTACTTGCAAAGAAGCTGCAAGAGGAGTTTAACAACGATCCACTCATGTCTATGATTGAGGATGATGTAGAATTAAAGGCAAAGCTGGAAGAACTGAAGGCTAATGAAAGTCTGACAACTGAGGAAAGAGCAAAACAGCTTGCAGAATTCATTAATGTCAGAAGGGAAACAGAAATTCTTGGAGATATGATGGAGAAGATTAAACAGACACAAAAGATGAAAATTACTACCAAGAAACCATCAAAGCAGGAGAAGATGGCTTACATGAAGTATTATTTAAAGAATATGGAGCATTATAATTTTGAAAGAATGAAAAGAAAAACATATGAAGAGATTGAAAATTTGTATCACAAAGCTTATGAAAGAGATCAGAACTACAAGCCTATTGATTATGAAGATTCAATTAGAATAAGTTTTAAAAGGCAGAAGGTATCTGATGTTGAAGAGGTACCTGATAGTTCAAAAGGTGAACTTGTAAAGCAAGAAGTAGAAGTTAAGAAACCTATTTTGTGGACTAGAAGAAAAAGAATGGCTAAGAAGGGTAAGTCAGTCACTAAGGAGGATGTGCAAGAAAAGAAGAACCTTCTTCTGATTCATTCACAATGGGTTCAATTCCTGAAAGCTCAGCACAACCTGCCAAGATTGTCAAATGGCAGATCATTAAAACTGGTAAGAAAGGGGCTTATCAAATAATCAGGGAAGATAATACAGATGTTGTTTATGTTAATTTTCCAGGATTACTTAATGATTTGAACAGAGATGATCTCAAGGAGTTATATAAGCTGATGATGATCAAGTATGGAGATGTCAGACCAGAAGAAGAATTTGAAAGAGTTCTTTGGGGAGACTTGAAGACCAAGACTGATAAAATTTGAAAGCTGCCCTATCAACAAGAAGTGGTGAGATGGAGATACTTTGACAGTTGTCAAGTTCATTGTTTGACTCTGCAGAATGCACACATATATATGCTGACAGAGGTTGAGTATCCTCTACACCCCAGGGTATGCAAGAAGATGCTTGAGAAGAAGCTTTTGGGTGATAGGAAAGATGAGGTATGTTATCAGCTATTGCAGTTAATTGAAAGGCAATCCAAAAGGAAGCAGTTTGGGGTGTTTGAAAGAATTTTCTAAGCTGATAAGTGGGATAAATGGAGTTTGAGAAGAATCTTACTTGGTGAAGGTGCTTTGCAGTAACACAACAAATGGTTATCAGTCCACCATGTCTAATCCACATAAGGACTGGCTAATCCAAGAGCAAACGACTCTGGTAAAGATATCTCAAATTTTTTATGGCTGACAATTTGCCAAAAATTGTATGGTAATCAACTCACCATATCTATGATAGGGAAGAGTTTACTAGTCCACAAGAGTATGGCTTGTGGTAAAGGCTGTGGAAATCCATAACTGGTTATCAATTCACCAAGGTGATAACTACATTCCACCTTTGGCTAGTCCAAAAGCTAACGGATTTTGGTAAAGATAAATCAAGTTCATTGATAGCTGATGATTTGCTAAAAATCATATGGTATTTCAACTCACCATGTTTCATGTACAAAGAGTTGAAATGGTTATCAATGTACCATGGTTTTACACTAAACATTGGCTACTCCAGAGTTAATGGCTAACTGGTAAAGAGACATCAAATCCATTAAATTTTCAATGATTCACCTCTCACAGGAGTTAACACACCTGGAAGTGATGAGAATATTATGAAACTTTATGAATTGATGTACAAACTGTCAATGTTGCTGCAAAGATCAGATGGTATGAAGATTGCTGTTAAAAGATGCTGCAAAGTTCAGATATGATGATTTAAAGAATTGTAGTTCAAAATAATTCAAAAAGATTGGAGTTCAACATCCTCAGGAAGCTTATCAAGAAAGAAACTTGAATTTCATGGTGTATGAAGATCAAGTTAGGGGAGGATTGTTGGGAATTATTGTAGAACAGACTTAAGTCTGCTGATGAAATTTTTAAGTCTCTTAGCTTAGCTAAGTCTGTCAGGACAAAGTTAAGTCTGGCAAACATAGTTAGTACTGGTAGGGATTATTAGTTAAATCTGTTTATGTTTAATAGAATAGTTTGTTAGCTATATGTTGGAAAAGGATATATACGTATTATATATCTTATTAGAAGATATGTTTATCCTTTCACACGTCTTGTAACATTAGGGTTTCCTTAGAGTATAAAAGGACCCTACCGCATTATATTTATTGTGACAATTAAAAGTTTAATATTAATACAAAGTTAGTGATCATAGTTGTGTTCTTCATACTTGTTGTTTGTTAAGATTCCGCATTAACAATCAATACACTGTTAAGAGTTTCTCATATAGATTAATTTGGATTTATTCAAGTTATCTATTGTCTAACACAGGCTACTTAGATCCGTAACCTTGGACCTACAAAACCCATGGGGGAGATACATTTTATTTACTTATTTTTATGAGCACAATTGTTTATTGGTATGCTATTCCTGACTGAAATGATAATAGTACTGTCCTTGCCAAAAGAAAGTCCCTCGATCATGAACCATTAATCACTTGCGAGTGAGCGCTATTATAGTTTATAGCCTATAGGAATTGACCCTCCCGCCATGTTGACTAAGGTCGGTCCGCATGTGATGTACTATATTCGATTTGCACTAGGTATCTGGCAAAGTACCTAGCTTTGGGGGCAACTATTATATTATGAAATTCCACGGTTACTGTCGACTTACCCCAAGGGTATTGGTGCCGGTTAACTCTTTGTGTATCATGAGCTTAGCAAAATTATTTGACGCTTACCTGATATCTGTATTTGTTACTTATATCTTCCAGACTTAAAATCTTGTGCTCAACTGCTTTATTTATCAAACCTATAGATTACACTCAACCTTTGTGTTTATTTTTTTAGCATGTTTTATCTTAGGTAATTGATGCATACTTTTGAGCACTGGGAGTGACTGAAGACTTTTGATGGCTATCTTTGGCGTTTACTATGTATCATTACTATCTTTACTATCTTATCATTTGAAAAACCTTTTGAACTATGTCTTTTATTTTCGCTGCAAACTATGTTTTATTTCCGCTGCAACTTATGTTTGAGAGTCTTTTAGACTCTAAATGTTGAATTTTGTATTCGAATGATATGTTTTTGCTAAAACATCTTGTTATGAGATCGTTTTCTATGGATGTGACTGTCTTACCTCTCACGTAGCACCACAAGCTCCATTCCGCTGCCATATTCCGAGTTGGGGGTGTTACACACTACCCCTACAGAAATTCATCAATTTTTTGGTCTTGCTAGGTACTATAGGAGATTCATCGAGGAATTCTCCAAAATAGCTAGACCGTTAACCATGTTAAGTCAGAAAGACAAGAAGTACGAATGGGGCGAGGACGAAGAAGAAGCATTCCAAACCCTGAAACAAAAACTTTGTAGTGTGCCGATTTTAGCATTGTCGGATGGGACTGAAGATTTCATAGTATACTATGATGCATCACACCAAGGACTAGGAGCAGTTTTGATGCAACGGGGAAAGGTTATGGCGTATACTTCCCGACAACTTAAGGTTCATGAGGACAATTATACTACCCACATGATTTGGAGTTAGGAGCAGTGGTTTTCGCACTTAAAATTTGGAGGCACTGCCTATACGGTACGAAGTCTACTGTCTATACCGACCACAAGTCTTCAACATATTTTGGACAAAAAAGAGTTGAACATGAGGCAATGGCGATGATTAGAGCTGCTAAGTGATTATGATTGCGAAATTCGATACCACCCAGGAAAAGCAAACGTAACAGTTGAGGCCCTGAGCCGTAAGGAATGGGTGAAGCTATTACGGGTTCGAGCTTTAGTTATGACCATAAATTCAAACCTTCCTGTTCAAATTCTCAACGCTCAAGTATAGGCGGTGAAACAAGAAAACCTCAAGGGTGAAAACCTATACGGTATGATACAGAAAAAGTTCAAAAAGCGTCCAGACGGAACCCTATGTTTTGAAGGTAGGATTTAGGTACCACACTATGGCGTTCTACGAGACTTAATCATGCACGAGTCTCACAAAGCTATATTGGTGGCTGAACATGAAGGCTGACATTGCTGAATATGTACGCAAGTGTCTTACGTGCCCTAAAGTTAAGGCAGAACACCAGAAACCATCTGGTCTTCTACAGCAACTCCCAATCCCTGTACAAAATGGGAACAGATTACAACGGATTTTGCCACTAAGCTTCTAAGAACTTCAAGCGGCTATGACGCCATCTGGGTAATAGTCGATCGACTAACTAAATCTGCACATTTTCTACCCATCAAGGAGAACTACGGTATGGATAAGTTGACTAGACTCTACATTAAGGAAGTAGTCTCGTGGCATGGCATGCTAATTTCCATTATATCCGACCGAGACAGGAGGTTTACTTCTAACTTTTGGCAGTCACTTCAGGATGCCTTTGGGATAAATCTCAACATGAGCACCGCATACCACCCTCAGACCGACGATAAAAGTGAGAGGACCATTCAGACACTAGAATACATGATCCGAGCTTGTGTAATCGACTTTGGAATGGATGGGATACCCATTTGCCTTTAGTCGAGTTTTCTTACAACAGTTACCATGAAAGTATTAAGACTGCTCCGTTTGAGGCACTGTATGGTCAAAAGTGCCGGTTACCCTTTTGTTGGGCCAAAGTGGCAGAAGCTCAGCTCACTGGACCAGAGATCGTTCGTGAAACAACTGAAAAGATCGTGCAAATTAGGAATCTACTGCAAGCAGTAAGAGACCGACAGAAGAGCTATGCAGATGTGAGACGCAACCCCATGGAGTTTCAAGTCGGAGACAAGGTTATGTTGAAAGTCTCACCTTGGAAGGGCGTGATAAGGTTCGGTAAGCGAGGAAAGCTGAACCCAAGATACATTGGGCCATTCAAGGTTCTAACCAGAGTTGGCCCGGTAGCCTATAGACTTGAACTTCCACCCAAACTCAGCAATGTCCACCCCACGTTTCATGTCTCCAACCTGAAGAAATGCTTATCAGATGGGTCGCTCGTTATTCCACTAGAAGAGATTCAGATTGATGAACGATTGAACTTCATCGAGGAACCCATTGAAATTATGGACCGCGAAGTTAAGCAATTCAAGCAGAGTCGTATCCCTATCGTTAAAGTTCGTTGGAATTCCAAGAGAGGTCCCGAGTTCACTTGGGAGCGCAAAGAGGAATTCAAGCAAAATGGGGCCCACATTGAATTTATACAAAAGATTTGCAAAATATGCAAAACACACCCCTTACCCTATTTACGCCACCCACCCTTCACTTTCACACTTGGCAACTTTGATCCCTCCTAGTGTATAAAAAGGCAAAAATTAGGGTTTCCCCTCATTTCACCCTCACCCTCACCGGTTTCTCTCTCTCTCCCACTTATAACTTTTTTTGGCGCCGCAATATTTTTCGGCCAACTTTCGGCGAGTCAGTTTTGGGTCGCACGAGTGTAGATCAAGACAAGGAGGTTTAGATCTAGGGTTTTGGAAGCTAGAGAAGGTGTTTTTCTAGGGAATCACGTACCACTACCGTGAGCCAACACCGTCCACCGCCGTCATTTCACCCTCATTTACAAAATATGCATAATATGCAAAACACACCCCTTACCCTATTTACGCCACCCACCCTGCACTTTCACACTTGGCAACTTTGATCCCTCCTAGTGTATAAAAAGACAAAAATTAGGGTTTCCCCTCGTTTCACCCTCACCCTTCACCGGTTTCTCTCTCTCCCTCTTATAACTTTTTTTGGCGCCGCAATATTTTTCGGCCAACTTTCGGCGAGTCAGTTTTGGGTCGCACGAGTGTAGATCAAGAAAAGGAGGCTTAGATCTAGGGTTTTGGAAGCTAGAGAAGGTATTTTGCTAGGGATTCACGTACCACCACCGTCAGCCAACACCGTCCACCGGCGTCCTTTCTTTCTCTCCTCTCGTAGGGTAAGAAAACACCACCACTTTCCTTTATTTCTTTCTTTTTATCATTAAAACGTACGGATCTATTTATTTCAAATTGTTTCTTGGCGAAAACTAATAAACAAACGTTTGTATTTATAAAACAACGTGTGGATCTATGTTTTAAAACTGTAACTCGCTCGACTCGTTGCCGAGTCGACTCAACTTAGTGAGTCGGGTCAACTCGACTGAGTCAACTCACTTGAGTTGACTCGTTATTATTTATTTTGGTTTTCGTGCCTATATTGTGTTTATATTAATTATTGGTTTATTCATCTAGTTTATTTGATTATTGGTGTAACCGAGTGGGTTTTTGACCCATGTGTGGTGAGCCGTGACTCATACGAGTCACGACCTTGATATGTAGGTTTGTTTGGGTTTATTGTATTTGATTCATGGTCTTGGTGTGTCATGATGTCCATGTAGTTGATGTTTCAGTCAAGTCATTGTGCGTTTGGATTGTTATCGCCTCGTGAGATGTTTATTTGTGCTAATATCTAGGTTACATGACCACTAGGGTCGTGTATTGTTGATTGTTGATAAAACATGACACACATGGTGTGTATCCGTAATGTGTACCATGATACAAAATGTATTGTGGGGACTTGTCTTGGAATGATAATGATATTGGTCGCGTTTGGATTGCTTTCGAGGTTGGAATACCTCTTGTTGTTATTTTGGTCATGCGGTAACAAAATCGTCGAGACACTCCGTAGGTGCCTCGTTGTGTTCAATTCGTGGCTAGGAAAACCCATGGAGGGTGAGCGTTGTTGTTGTAGTCTTATTGACTACGTGTAGTCTCGAGGTCGAGCCACACTAGTCACATTTTTTTCCAAAACTTGTCTTTTAATCCTAAAACCAAATTTGTATGAACTTGTGTTGTGTATGCGTTTGTGATTGGGCTTAGTTGCTCATTTAGGCTAAGGAGCCCAAAGTGAGTATGTTGGGTATGTATGAAGCATTGGGCCAAAGCCCAATGTATTTGGGTTATAGTTTTTATTTTTCCTAACTGTTTTTTTTTTGTTTTCGCTTACTAACTTATTTATATTTTTGTTTGTCAGTGATGGTGTTTTGGATGCTTATTGGGACTACACTTGGGATTGATATGGATTTGGACTTGACTTTGTAACAAAACCTATGCTTGGATGGATTGATATTGAATCGTTATTGGATTACGGTATTAGCCGATGGACTTATTGGACGATTTTGTACTTGAGACGGAATAATATATTAGACTCGTAAAGAATTTAATATATTAGGACCCGAATGGACACAAAATAGTCAATAAACCCGACACTAATAAGTACGCGAATGATAACGATAAATAAAACTTATAAAATATTGTAATTAAAATTTGGTTTATTCAAAAATCATGATGACTTGGGAACATTAAATAAATGGACACATCATGTCCAAATTTTATAAAAAAAAACCTTTTATAACTTAAACAATTATAACTTGTAAACATCGTAAACCTTTTAGAAATCATACAACTTCTTCCCTAAATTATAATGTTTTACCAACTATTTGGGTCTACGGGGTAAAACACCGAAACATATTACTGACAGTTCTTTTCTTTATTCTTTATTTATTCTCCTTTTTCTTCATTCTTTTCTATTTTTTTAATTGTATTTTGCCGACTTTTATCATCTTAGCGTAAGTTAAACTTGAAACACTATTTTCTAAAAACCACACGAGATACGAAAATTGACTTCTTTTCATGATTTATAACTAAACTTTCATCGTCATTGAAATTAATCTTTTCAACAAACAACTCGAGTATTCCACGAAAACCACTTTTATAAACTACTTTTGAGGATTATTTTCTGAAACATGTTACATGAATACTAGGTTCTGCTGAGGTTGTTCTACTGTGCTCTTTTATCTGATTCTATTGTGATATCTTGTCTTCCTCTGCTACTAAGGTGAATTCATAGCCCTACTTTAACTTTTAAACTGTTAATAAACCCTTGGGGGAGATACATGCTACTTTTTATGAACATAAATGCTTTAAATGTATGTTTTTCTGATTATGTTATTGATGCTAAGTACCGCTATTGCCACAGACAAGTCACTTTATCATGAACCATTAATCACTTCCGAGTGAGCGCGAATATAGTGTATAGGCCTATAGGACTGATGCAACCCACCTTGTTGACCAGATAGGCAACACGTGTGTGCTATATTCTATTTACCTAGGTAGTTGGCAAGCTACCTACTTGAGGGCAAAATTGTGATTATTGTGAATTATATCAATGCTATTGATACAGGTTAACGTTTTGCGTGTCATGAGCTTAACACAATACGACGCTTTACCCGATATTTTTATTTGTTACACATATCACCTAGACTTTGAAAACCTTGTGTTCAACTATTTACTTCTAAACTTATGGATTTCACTCAACCTTTGTGTTGACTTTTTAGCATGTTTTATCTCAGGTCCTTGAGGTACTTGTTCTGGCATATGGAGTGGCATGAAGACCAAAGGAGGGGGGAGGGTCAAGTTGTAGAGTACTTAGATCTAATGTACAATGGTTAAGAGAGTTATTAAAAGGTTAATGAAGTCAAGGTTTAAGTTTCTAAGTCAAAGGGTGAATTTGTAAGATTTTTGTATCGATTTTCGATATTATTGTAAGTAAATTGATGGCAAATGAATTTAATGGGGGAGGGAAATAAAATCTTGAATTTACGTGATGCATTTTGTGTTCCGTTTGAGTTTAAACATGAGTCATGGTGTTCCGTTTGGACGATTTTGAGTGTAAAAGCGTAATGTGTGATTTTAGAGAGTGTTTTGTTAGTCTAAATGTGTAAACAATATTGTTGACTCTAGTAAGAATTTGTTAAGCTAAACCATAACTAATTAAGTGTTGGTACGCGTGTGGACTCGTTTTACAGGAACTGTGAGATAACCTCTCGTTTTCTTAGTTTTTATCATCAGTAAATGTCAGTAAATATATAATTTGTAATTTTTGACAAAAATAAATAGTTGTACTATTAAAATAATAGTCTGGAAAATTGCCGTTTCTCACAAGGAGGTTTAGTAAGTATGCAGCCATATGTAATGCTTCGACCCAAAAGGTTGATGGGAGATGGGCTTGAAAAAAGAAGATTGTGTGTGATATTATTAATGGTTCGTATCATTCTTTCCGGCTTACCATTTTATTGGGAGGTTTTGGGGCAGGAGAATCTAAATTGAATGTCGTGTTGAGAAAATAATTAAAGAAGGTTGTTGTTATCAAACTCACCATCATGATCACACTGAAAAGCGGTAATATCACATTTGAATTGATTTTTTACATTAGAGCGAAAATGCAAGAATTCTTGAAATACTTCGGATTTGGTACGTAAAGGATAAATCAAGACATAATGAGAATATTGATCAAGAAATAACACATAATGTTTAAAACCACTAGAGCTAACATTTGGAGAAGTCTTTGACAAGACAAGTGAAGGGATCTTTGATGAAGCTTCTTATGATGATGAAGGAGTGATTACTAATTTCAATAACTTACCCACAGAAGTGGATGTAAGTCAAGCTCATACACTTAGGATTCACAATATTCATCCACAAAGTCAAATACTTGGTGATCCTAAGTCAGCAGTTCAAACTAGAAGAAAAGTGCAGAAACAGTCAGAAGCTCATGCACTTTTCAGTTTTGTTAAGAAGCAGCAAAGAAACAATCACAAAGATCAACAACACTGTCTGTTTGCATGTTTCCTTTCTCAAAAGGAACCTACCAAGGTTTCTGAAGCATTAGAAGATGAGAGTTGGGTGGAAGCAATGCAAGAAGAGCTGTTGCAGTTTAAGTTGCAAAAGGTATGGGTTCTTGTAGATCTACCAACTGGAGCAAAAGTAATTGGCACAAAGTGGGTCTTCAGAAACAAAAAGGATGAAAGAGGAGTAGTGCTCAAAAATAAGGCAAGATTGGTGGCCCAAGGATACAGACAAGAGGAAGGGATAGACTATGATGAGGTTTTTGCACCTGTAGCTAGAATTGAAGCTATCAGGTTATTTTTGGCCTTTGCATCCTACATGGGATTCATAGTTTATCAAATGGATGTCAAGAGTGCTTTCCTGTATGGCACTATAGAAGAAGATGTGTATGTTCACCAGCCTCCTGGTTTTGTTGATCCTGCTCATCCCAAGAAGGTTTACAAAGTAATAAAAGCTTTTTATGGATTACATCAAGCTCCCAGAGCTTGGTATGCTACACTCTCCAAATTTCTTGAGGAACATGGATACAAGAAGGGTGTCATTGACAAGACCTTGTTCATTAAAAGGAACAAGAAGGATATCATTCTAGTGCAAGTGTATGTAGATGATATCATCTTTGGATCCACAAAAAGGTCTTGGTGTGAAGAATTTGAGGCTTTGATGAAAGGAAGATTTCAGATGAGTTCAATGGGTGAGCTCACATTCTTTCTTGGACTGCAAGTGAAACAAAAGGAAGATGGACTTTTCATTTCTCAAGACAAGTATGTTGCTAAGATGCTGAAGAAGTTTGATCTTGCAAGTGTGAAGACAGCAGTCACTCCAATGGAGAACAAGGTGCCATTAACAAAAGATGAGGATGCTGATGATGTGGATGTGCACCTATACAGATCTATGATAGGTTCTCTTATGTATCTAACTGCCTCTAGGCCTGATATTATGTATGCAGTTTGTGCTTGTTCTCGTTTTCAGGTTACTCCCAAGACTTCACATCTTCATGCTGTGAAGAGGATCTTTAGATATCTAAAGGGCAAACCCAATTTGGGTCTTTGGTATCCTAGAGAGTCATCATTTGACCTGGAAGCCTATTCAGATAGTGACTATGCTGGAGAAAGTTTTGACAGGAAATCCACAACTGGAGGTTGTCAATTTCTTGGCAGAAGATTGATTTCATGGCAATGCAAGAAGCAGACCATTGTGGCTACATCTACAACTGAAGCTGAGTATGTAGATGCTGCAAATTGCTGTGGACAAGTCTTGTGGATCCAAAATCAGATGCTGGATTGTGGTTTGAATTTCATGAATACTATAATTCACATTGATAATGAAAGTACTATCTGTATAGTAAAGAACCCAGTGTATCACTCTAAGACCAAACACATCAAAATAAGGCATCACTTTATAAGAGATTGCTTTGAAAAGAAATTGATTAGGGTGGAAAAGATACACACAGACTTTAATGTAGTTGATCTATTGACCAAAGCTTTTGATGGACCTAGGTTCAATTTCTTAGTGGTTAATATTGGAATGATAAACCCATAGCTACATTTAGGGGGGGGGGGGTTAAATGTATAGTTTGTAAAATAGTACAAGTATTTAGTAGATTTAATTCTGTTAGAAGTTAAATCTGGTAGCCTTAGAGTTAATTCTGGCAATGAGAAGTTCTTAATTATGGTTGCAACAACATATGGTTGTATATTTTCTTGGTTTTTAGACTAATTTTTCTAGGAAAAGCATGGATTGATGGTGATTGGAAGCTTTGCTAATGATTTTTGCTTGTGTTTGTCTGGTGTCTTTGTTAAGTCTGGTGAGTCACTTTTAATAGTGGTTGACCAATGTTAAGTCTGGTAGTGTTAAAACGTAATTAATTTTTTTACCGTTAGGTCTAGTCATACGCTTAATGATTTTCCTGTTTAAATAGTACCATTACCATTTTTTGGGGGAAAAGAGGTATATATGGATAATATTTGATTCATTTTTCATCTTTATCCATTATTTACATCCACTTTAAAAAAAATTATTCTCGGCCAAGATTGCTCTGTTTTAAACAACCAGCATAAAAACCCTAATACGGCACTCAACCAGTACCTCCAAAATTCATTGCTCATCCATGGCTCAACTCAAATACTGTGATAAGCACAACCAAGTGGGTTTCTTGAAGAAACCAACCAAGAGCGAAGGCTTTGAACAGATAGTGGACTTCTTGAAAGGCTCTCATATCAGGTATGCCTTAACTCACAATCCCACTATCTATGATTCCCTAGTCAAACAGTTTTGGGACCCTAAAGTTAAGTGCAACTATTGATAACACTGAGTATTCAGTCACTGAAGCATCCATTAGAAGTAGTCTTCAGTTGGATGATGCTTCAGGGGGAGTTATGTGTCAAATAAAATGATTTTAGAAGGTATGGAAAGTATAGAATATCCCATTGATGGCACATTCACGTTTTGGAAAAGCCATTTTTCACCTCAGTGGAGATTTTTAGTCCATCATTTGCTACAATGTCTAAGTTCTAAGAGTGGAGGATGGGATCAATTTGGAAGTAATATTGCTTCTGCAATGGTCTGTCTTTCGCTTGGTAAAACTTTTAACTTTTCAAAATTAATATTTGATGGCATGGTGGCAAATGTGAAAAGTAAACACAAGTTTTTGATGCATCCTCGCTTTCTTCAAATGGTTTTGAATGTTGAAACTGAAAACAAATTGCCTTACTTGTGTGTGCCCTTCAAGGACAAACTTTTTAGTAACATGAAAAGGGGCTTTCAGGGGGAAAATAAACCATTGTTAGCTGCTATGTTTCCTGTTCGTACTGACAATGCAGGTACATCCTTATCACCATCTGGAAGGTAAGCACATTCTCCACCACTTCATACAACTGAGGAGCCTGCAAATGCACCTAGCTCACCTACACAACAACCACCGTCACCTACACCCCCACCACCTACACCTCAGCAAACCTAGGTTGAAACTCCAACTCATGAGGAGGAGTCAGCTCCAATGTCTGTGTTGGTTCCTCAACTGGTTAAAAAGATATCTGCACTGGAAAAAAGAGCTTAAAGAGACAAAACAAACCATAGGCAATGCTATAGTGACTTTGGTTAGAAAAGTAAAGAAGATGAAGAACATTATGAAAGCAAAAAGGGTTGTCTTAAGTGATAAGGAGGGTGCTGCAGATGAAAATTCTTCTAAACAGGGGAGGAATTTGGGTGAAGAAACTATCTTTCAGACTCCTGCTCAAGAAAAATCTTCTGGTGATACTGATATTAGTCTTGAGGGATTGGAAGCAGCAGAGATTTTAGCTAAAACTCTTAGTCAAAGTCAAAAGAAGAGAAGGCTAAGAAAGAAGTTGGTGACAGAAGAAGTTAAGTCTGCTAGTGATGATCTGGTTAAGTCTGTCAGTGAGAAACATAGTTCTGGTAATAAGTCTGGTCATAAGTCTGGTGATCAAGTTAGTTCTGGAAACTCAGATAAGTCTGTTGGTACTCAAAGAGAAGGCAAGAAAGTACTTGAAGAACCTTCTCAGCCTTAGAAAACAAAGAGGCAACTCAAAGAGTAACAAGCAAGTATGGCTGAAATTGCAAGAATTCAAGCTGAAGAAGAAGCTGAAGAGGCAAGGCTTGAAGAGCTAAAGAAAAAGGATGAATTACTTGCAAAGAAGCTGCAAGAGGAGTTTAACAACGATCCACTCACGTCTATGATTGAGGATGATGTTGAATTAAAGGCAAAGCTGGAAGAACTGAAGGCTAATGAAAGTCTGACAACTGAGGAAAGAGCAAAACAGCTTGCAGATTTCGTTAATGTCAGAAGGGAAACAGAAATTGTTAGAGATATGATGGAGAAGATTAAACAGACACAAAAGATGAAAATTACTACCAAGAAACCATCAAAGCAGGAGAAGATGGCTTACATGAAGCATTATTTAAAGAATATGGAGCATTATAATTTTGAAAGAATGAAAAGAAAAACATATGAAGAGATTGAAAATTTGTATCACAAAGCTTATGAAAGTGATCAGAACTAAAAGCCTATTGATTATGAAGATTCAATTAGAATAAGTTTTAAAAGGCAGAAGGTATCTGATGTTGAAGAGGTACCTGATAGTTCAAAAGGTGAACTTGTAAAGCAAGAAGTAGAAGTTAAGAAACCTATTTTGTGGACTAGAAGAAAAAGAATGGATAAGAAGGGTAAGTCAGTCACTAAGGAGGATGTGCAAGAAAAGAAGAACCTTCTTCTGATTCATTCATAATGGGTTCAATTCCTGAAAGCTCAGCACAACCTGCCAAGATTGTCAAATGGCAGATCATTAAAACTGGTGAGAAAGGGGCTTATCAAATAATCAGGGAAGATAATACAGATGTTGTTTATGTTAATTTTCCAGGATTACTTAATGATTTGAGCAGAGATGATCTCAAGGAGTTATATAAGCTGATGATGATCAAGTATGGAGATGTCAGACCAGAGGAAGAATTTGAAAGAGTTCTTTGGGGAGACTTGAAGACCAAGACAGATAAAATTTGAAAGCTGCCCTATCAACAAGAAGTGGTGAGATGCAGATACTTTGACAGTTGTCAAGTTCATTGTTTGACTCTGCAGAATGCACACATATATATGCTGACAGAGGTTGAGTATCCTCTACACCCCAGGGTATGCAAGAAGATGCTTGAGAAGAAGCTTTTGGGTGATAGGAAAGATGAGGTATGTTATCAGCTATTGCATTTAATTGAAAGGTATGGCTTGTGATAATATCTAGGATACATGACCACTAGGGTCGTGTATTGTTGATTGTTGATAAAACATGACACACATGGTGTGTATCCGTAATGTGTACCATGATACAAAATGTATTGTGGGGACTTGTCTTGGAATGATAATGATATTGGTCGCGTTTGGATTGCTTTCGAGGTTGGAATACCTCTTGTTGTTATTTTGGTCATGCGGTAACAAAATCATCGAGACACTCCGTAGGTGCCTCGTTGTGTTCAATTCGTGGCTAGGAAAACCCATGGAGGGTGAGCGTTGTTGTTGTAGTCTTATTGACTACGTGTAGTCTCGAGGTCGAGCCACACTAGTCACATTTTTTTCCAAAACTTGTCTTTTAATCCTAAAACCAAATTTGTATGAACTTGTGTTGTGTATGCGTTTGTGATTGGGCTTAGTTGCTCATTTAGGCTAAGGAGCCCAAAGTGAGTACGTTGGGTATGTATGAAGCATTGGGCCAAAGCCCAATGTATTTGGGTTATAGTTTTTATTTTTCCTAACTGTTTTTTTTTTGTTTTCGCTTACTAACTTATTTATATTTTTGTTTGTCAGTGATGGTGTTTTGGATGCTTATTGGGACTACACTTGGGATTGATATGGATTTGGACTTGGACTTTGTAACAAAACCTATGCTTGGATGGATTGATATTGAATCGTTATTGGACTACGGTATTAGCCGATGGACTTATTGGACGATTTTGTACTTGAGACGGAATAATATATTAGACTCGTAAAGAATTTAATAAATTAGGACCCGAATGGACACAAAATAGTCAATAAACCCGACACTAATAACTACGCGAATGATAACGATAAATAAAACTTATAAAATATTGTAATTAAAATTTGGTTTATTCAAAAGTCATGATGACTTGGGAACATTATATAAATGGACGCATCATGTCCAAATTTTATAAAAAAAACCTTTTATAACTTAAACAATTATAACTTGTAAACATCGTAAACCTTTTAGAAATCATACAACTTCTTCCCTAAATTATAATGCTTTACCAACTATTTGGGTCTACGGGGTAAAACACCGAAACATATTACTGACAGTTCTTTTCTTTATTCTTTATTTATTCTCCTTTTTCTTCATTCTTTTCTATTTGTTTAATTGTATTTTGCCGACTTTTATCGTCTTAGCGTAAGTTAAACTTGAAACACTATTTTCTAAAAACCACACGAGATACGAAAATTGACTTCTTTTCATGATTTATAACTAAACTTTCATCGTCATTGAAATTAATCTTTTCAACCAACAACTCGAGTATTCCACGAAAACCACTTTTATAAACTACTTTTGAGGATTATTTTTCTGAAACATGTTACATGAATACTAGGTTCTGCTGAGGTTGTTCTACTGTGCTCTTTTATCTGATTCTATTGTGATATCTTGTCTTCCTCTGCTACTAAGGTGAATTCATAGCCCTACTTTAACTTTTAAACTGTTAATAAACCCATGGGGGAGATACATGCTACTTTTTATGAACACAATTGCTTTAAATAGATGTTTTCCTGATTATTTTATTGATGCTAAGTACCGCTATTGCCACAAACAAGTCCCCTTATCATGAACCATTAATCACTTGCGAGTGAGCGCAAATATAGTGTATAGGCCTATAGGACTAACGCAACCCACCTTGTTGACTAGATAGGTAACACGCGTGTGCTATATTTTATTTACCAAGGTAGTTGGCAAGCTACCTACTTGAGGGAAAAATTGTGATTATTGTGAATTATATCAATGCTATTGATACAGGTTAACGTTTTGCGTGTCATGATCTTAACACAATACGACGCTTTACCCGATATTTTTATTTGTTACACATATCACCTAGACTTTGAAAACCTTGTGTTCAACTATTTACTTCTAAACTTATGGATTTCACTCAACCTTTGTGTTGACTTTTTAGCATGTTTTATCTCAGGTCCTTGAGGTACTTGTTCTGGCATATGGAGTGGCATGAAGACCAAAGGAGGGGGAGGGTCAAGTTGTAGAGTACTTAGATCTAATGTACAATGGTTAAGAGAGTTATTAAAAGGTTAATGAAGTCAAGGTTTAAGTTTCTAAGTCAAAGGGTGAATTTGTAAGATTTTTGTATCCATTTTCGATATTATTGTAAGTAAATTGATGGCAAATGAATTTAATGGGGGAGGGAAATAAAATCTTGAATTTACGTGATGCATTTTGTGTTCCGTTTGAGTTTAAACATGAGTCATGGTGTTCCGTTTGGACGATTTTGAGTGTAAAAGCGTAATGTGTGATTTTAGAGAGTGTTTTGTTAGTCTAAATGTGTAAACAATATTGTTGACTCTAGTAAGAATTTGTTAAGCTAAACCATAACTAATTAAGTGTTGGTACACGTGTGGACTCGTTTTACAGGAACTGTGAGATAACCTCTCGTTTTCTTAGTTTTTATCATCAGTAAATGTCAGTAAATATATAATTTGTAATTTTTGACAAAAATAAATAGTTGTACTATTAAAATAATAGTCTGGAAAATTACCGTTTCTCACAAGGAGGTTTAGTAAGTATGCAGCCATATGTAATGCTTCGACCCAAAAGGTTGATGGGAGATGGGCTTGAAAAAAAGAAGATTGTGTGTGATATTATTAATGGTTCGTATCATTCTTTCCGGCTTACCATTTTATTAGGAGGTTTTGGGGCAGGAGAATCTAAATTGAATGTCGTGTTGAGAAAATAATTAAAGAAGGTTGTTGTTATCAAACTCACCATCATGATCACACTGAAAAGCGGTAATATCACATTTGAATTGATTTTTTACATTAGAGCGAAAATGCAAGAATTCTTGAAATACTTCGGATTTGGTACGTAAAGGATAAATCAAGACATAATGAGAATAATGATCAAGAAATAACACATAATGTTTAAAACCACTAGAGCTAACATTTGGAGAAGTCCAAATATCAGAATGCCCAATCTTAAAACAACAAGTAACAACAGAATTTGAACTAGAAAAATAAAGTCTCACATGTTTGCCAAGCTAGCAAGCGTGACACATATGAGAAGACTTCTCTTTATTACAAGAAATAAACTGATGAGAAACTAGATAACATAACTCTTCTTCCCCAGGATGTCCAAGGTGTTGGTGCCACGTAGAAGGACTAATAGAAAGTAAAGCGTAAAGAATACGAGAAGGCTGGGTGGCTGTGTAGAGATCTCCTGAACTATCACATCTTAGGAGGATATGACGGGTCAAGAAATCCTTCACAAAGAAACCTAATGCATTAAATTCAAGAGTACAATTATTATCTCTAGTAAATTGCCGAACAGAAATAAAAATTTTGATGATATTGGGGGTGACTAGAACATTATGTAAGTATAAAGGAAGATTAATGGTAGGTAAGATGTTATGGCCGGTGTTGGCAACAGCTATGGATTTACCATCACTAACACAAACAAATGGATATAAACATTTATTATAAACAATATTTAAATTACTTGTATTTGAATTGAGATGAGATGATTCACCTATGTCCATATTACATGTTGGATCCTTAGTATTCATGGTGCTAAAGGCACTTGGGAATAATGTTGCTTGTGTCGGGAGCATAGACGGAGCCGCTACTATAATACCTGCTGAGGGCGAAGGAATACTGGTCGAGAATGCATATCAACTGGCTGTTGTATTAAACATATTGCTAGACCACAAACAAACTATCACAAAACCCACAAACAAGCTACTTGCTTCTTTATTGATTTTGCCATCAAGGTATTTGTTTCGCTTCTTTATTGATTCTGCCACAAGCAAAAAACCATAAAAAGAAATCCTAACCAGTCACAAAAAGTAGGCCAAGAATTGTTCTTTGTGAATCTGCCTTCACTTTTTTCTCATATATGTATACATTTTTTTTCTTTTTTCAATAACCGAGGGAAGAGAACGGGAGATACAGAGAAAAATTAAAAAAATGATTAATTTTGCTCTTGATACCATATTGAGAATATAACTTGCTTACTTATTATTGATTATTCATTACAATATATAATAATCAAGAAGATTATCATGTTCATAATCAGGTATGTTGTCCATCGCTTTCATGACTGAGTGGATGTCATCTAAAGACGATACCATTGCTTTCGATGATATTGATTCTACCTGAGATAGAAATACAATTATGCCAATTAGAAAACGCAATTATATATATTATTTGACGGAAAATTGTTCTTTAATCATTTTGCAATTAAAAACAAGCTATAGACTCTGGTCTCAACACATGGTTTACAGTTGATGAATTACCAAGTATAGATGATGTGTGAGCAATAGACTCTGGTGTCAACACATGATTTACAGTCGATGGAATTGGAAGAGGAGACCATTGAAGAGAAGTTGTTTTTTGACTAATTTGCTTCACAGTCGATGGAAGAGATAACTGAGGGGAAGGACAATGGTCCTGCAATCCAGAGTCCAAAGGAGACATCCCATGTGGCACTATACACTACCTACGCTCATTTGTTTTCTGAATTGGCTATTTCAATTTTTCTAAATTGATTTTTGTTGTGCTTAAAACACTTGATGATGGAGCTTTGAGGGAGCCATCAATCTGTAGCGGATTCTCAAATTTTTGTTGTAGACCTTTTCTAGAAGAAATATCAATATTCAAACATGGCATTCTTCCATAGTTTCTACTGGTCTTCTTGAATAAGTCTTACACTTTCTAATAACCATGTTGGATTCTAGACCAGAAACTTGTTGAGATGGTACTGGTGACCAACTAAACTGTGCATGTTTTGACAAGTACCACAACTTTGTTTCGATTACAATGGTGGTGGTGGTGGTAAAGGTGGTGAGTGGTGGTGGGTATAATAATAATAACATGGTTGTTAAAATCCCGATCCTGATCTTAGGATCTTACGAATTTATGATGTTGGGTCTGTCAGTACCCAAGCATCCTTAAAACAGGATTTGAATACAAATTAAACTAAGTGTTTAACAACCGTAAATAGCCTCAAGTCACTGAGTGAATAGCCACTCAGTGAGTCATCTTCAGGATGCTTAAGACGAGTTCAAAAAGAAGGATTCACCTCTCAGGAAGGGTGGTACTCCCTGAGTAGGACTTAAACCAAAGAAGAAGATGATGAGTTCAGTGAGTGTTGGACAAAAACTCACTGAAGCACAGTCTCCTCAACAACAATAAGTGATTGAAGACTAAAGAATGAAGATGAAGACTGAAGAACCTGAAGCCTGAATGAAAGGCGGGATTAGGCGGGAGTGTTTGAGAAGATAAGAATAAGTCTTATCGGGCCAGAGACAAACCTTCCCTAAAAAAGCTTAAAGTCAAGGAGTGTCAGACCAACCACTCCTAAAGACTTTGTAGCTCATTCATATTGGTTCTTGGAAATGACAATTACTGTTGTAGTTGTCAGATACCTTTGTTATTCTCTTAGTATTTTAATCTGTGGTACTCTTTTATACTTGTGTATAAATATGAACTGTTAGGAGAAAAGTGAGTTACGTTTTGTGGATTAAAAGCTTAGACTTTCACAAAACCACTTTTCTCCTACAAAAAGTAACCAAGTCCCTGAGATAGCTCAGTAGTTCTATATTGTTACCACTCAAGCATAGCTTGAGTTTAGATAGGAGGCACACCATACCTTGTCTATTCAATCCCAAGTGTTTGTTCCGCAAAACACTTGGGTAATAGATTTCTTTGATTAATTTCTAATAAGAATTTAAACGTTGAAAAACTTGTGTTTTTTATATTTACGTTTCACTTATCTGTTAGAATTAATCAATACGTTAATCTCAGTCATAAACACAATTAGACTAACTTTGTAGTTATATCTAAGAGTGTAAAGGGAACAACAAGTGGTATCAGAGCCTCTGGTTTATAAAATATTTTCAAACTAAGAGTGCTCAAGGTTTTTAAAACCAAGATCCTACTATGGCTGATATTAATGTGCCCTAGCTCGTCGATAAAAAGGGTGGCAGCTATTCTGCTGTTGCTCCCAGACTCGAAGATGGAAAATTTAGCAAGTGGAAAAAGCGAATGCTTTGCTACTTGACTGGTATGGAACCATACTACATCACTTGTATCAGGGATGGCCCATTTGTCCCTAAGACTGCTAAGGGGCTAAACAAGCCTAAAGCTCAATGGACTATTGATGAGAGAAGGGTGGTCAATCAAGACCAACGCCTAAAAAGCATACTTGTATCTTGTCTTCCTGACGATATAATGGAATCAGTCATTAACTGTTCTACAGCAGAGCAAACTTGGGTTGACTTGATTAATAGCTTTGAAGGTCCCTCAGATACCAAGGAAAACAGGATCATCGACCTGAAAGTTGAGTACAATACTTTCAGAGCAAAGGACTCAGAAAGTCTCTCTCAGACATATACTAGATACAAAACCATGATAAATGAACTGTCAAATGATGGTGTAGTTTTGTCTAAGCATGAGACAAATGTTGGCTTTGTCAACAGTCTCCCTGAGAAGTGGCTAAACTTCTCACAAGGTGTAAAACCCAAATTTTCTGAATGCGTAAAATACCTAAAATACCCTTAAAATTTAAACTTTTGAGTAACGTATATTTACGTATAACCTAAATTATTTATATGCTACTACTCGAACGTACACAACATTTGGAACCTACAACATAAGATAAATAAGAATACCCTTATGTTATACATTATTAAACTATGTCGCATCTAACAAAAAATAAATAAATAAATAAATAAATAAATACACGCCTAAATAAATCCTTATGGGCCGAAAATTCTTTTGTTATACTAGCACTAAACCTTGGGCCTAAACACTTGAAGATACCAAACAAACTTGGCCCATTTTCCCTCCTCCCTATGAATCGGTTTCCCCATTCTTTTTATACCGATTGTGTTAAAAAAAATTAAAAAAGAAAGAACCCTAAACTCTCCCATCTCCATTACATAGTACGGCAACCACGGAAACAAAACAAAACCCTAAAAACCTAATTCAAGTCGACATCAAGAAGGAGAAGAAGAGAAGCAAATTAATCTTGTGTTTTCATTCCTATTCGATTCACAATAAGAGGTAACCATGTAATCTTCAGTCTATAACAACATTCTCGGATCAATATATGTCAATATAATTTATTGTGTTATTGAAATCAAATTTATATGAACCTTACATAAAATCATGAATTGGAAACCTCATATAAACGGCCTTTGTTATTGTCTTATTTCGATTGTTGTAATCATGTTAAGACCACATATTTTTCGACCTAAATCTGTGTTACGATCATTCATAATCATTTTATATCAAGAGATTACCATTGGAACAATAAAACCTAAAAGATCACATAAAATAATAGACCAGTTTCTGACCAGAAAAATTAAGTCAACTTTAATCGATTGGATCTTGATGATAACAAAGTGTATTTGGGTTTTTATGGAATCTAAAATTAAGTTCAAGGAAAGATCTTCTGGAAAATTAGCCTTGCAATTTTTAAAGGTCGGGAAGGCAACTTTTTGATTTTTAGAAATTCAAGTGTCAAACTGAATTTGTATGTCTGGAAAAATAGTCCATGTTTTTTATTTTTCATTTGCAAACCTTGTCTCATTAGAAGGTGCCCTTTTAACTGAGTAATATTTCATGTGTTAGGTAATTACTAGAATTTTTTTAGATTTTTATAAATTTTATAGATGGGGTAAAGAAATACAAACTTTTCGGGTGTTTCATCAGATCCGATTCGGGAACATGTTGTGGAAATGGATTTTTCATTTGTACTTATACTAGCTAATAAAATCTAAAAAAATTAGGTGAAATACTTAAGACATTGAAGTACATGTGTGAATTTTTGGGAATTTTATTCCTGAGTTCTTATATTTTTCATAAATTATTCAAAACGTGACCAGATCATATACAGAAACTGTTAAGGGTTTAGAAAACTAAAAAGGTGTTATGTGTATACTTTTCTAAACTAAAGGGTTTAAATTGTTATTCTTTTAAACTAAAGGACCTAACTTGTGAAAACATGTAACTTTATAATATTTACATTTTATACCCTAATCTTACCATAATGACACTATAATCCTTAAACTTGTTATATTGCATATTAAACCCTAAAACTTATGAAAGTTACACTATGAACCCTAAGCTTATGTAAATGGCATTATGAACCTTAAGTTACTAAATATGGAAAGCTAATAAGTATGGAAAGTTACTAAATGTGGGAAGCCTACTAAAACAAGTAATCTGATTTAAAATAAGTTATTAATCAGACGATCATAAATTCGTGTAGATTTGTTGAAGATGGAGTTTACTTCCGATCTTTTCGTTTCTAGTTGTGTTTTCACTGGCGGTCTAAGGTACAGATACTCTACCCTTTTTCAGTAAGGGTGCTTTCGTTCTCATGACTTTCTTGATCTCGATTCATTAGGATTCCCTAAGCCATTGCTATGATTCCCTGTTCTTTGATCCATTCGTTTCATTTGACATTTGTTCATTGTGATTCCTATGGTATGATACTTGACATAATTCATTTGTTACCCTATGACATGAGT
Source organism: Artemisia tridentata subsp. tridentata (assembly GCA_021014915.2). Lineage (NCBI taxonomy): Eukaryota > Viridiplantae > Streptophyta > Magnoliopsida > Asterales > Asteraceae > Artemisia > Artemisia tridentata. Next base: position 213,567,712 of record CP139508.1, on the reverse strand, counting down.
ATTCGAATCACTTGATGCTTAGAAGGTTCATTTGATTTCGTAACTGGATGTGAAAACCTTTCTTAATTTTATCATGGAAATGCTTTGAGGAAAACTAATTTTAAAAATGATGTTTATGAGCGATGCGATACCACTTTTATATGAAATATTACTAAAACTTTTATGAAAACTACTTTTAAAGACTACCTTTATGAAAATCGTTTTTAAAGATCATTTTATGAAAACCATTATTAAAAGATTTCTTAAATGAACGTTTGATAGAAACCTTTGAATTGAACCTTGCTATGAATCATTTGATTTCGAATCTTTGATTATGAACCCTTGAGGTCCTATGCCTGATATGATTCCCTCATTTGACTCTTGACATTCATTGTATGATTGTTATCCTTATTGTTTTCACTCTGACATTTATTTTAAATGTTTCTGCCATGCTGTGCTTGTATTTGCCATGCTTATTTGAGTTACTATCTTGTTTCTCTTGCCATGCTAGATTATATTTTTTTATGCTTTGATAGATCTGTTCCTGAGCTTACCTAGTTCTAGAGGTACTAGGACCATGTTTAAGATGGCACCCTAGGCATGACACTCCCGTAGAGGTGTGATAGATCTACGGCTTTTCCCCCTTATGTATATGTATTATATTGTGATCAGTAGTGGCCATTAATGCGTATGTGTGCTTAGTCTAGTACTAACATACATACTTATGTTAGGGAGCGTATGGATGCATCCTAGGTTTTATGTTTTATGTGATTATGGTGACCAGGTGGTGTGTGCCTTGCACTCCTTCTCACACTTTTACTTTTATTATTACTTAGAGGTCGCTCCTCTTCGTATACTTGTATTTGCTTTAGTATGATTTGACGGATTATGATATGGAGTTCTTATGGCACATCCTTACATGACTTTTCCTTATTTCATTTTCTCTTGTTTCATTCTTATTCATTTCTCATGCGTTCTTGATTCTTAGTTCTCTTTTAAATTCTTATGACTTTCATGATTATGCTATTCGTTTTGTATTCTTATTCTTTTGTTGCTTGCTCATTTACCGTCATGTTGTGTTGTATATAGATATCTGTTCACTGGGCTTTTTAAGCTCAGCCACATTTCTTTTCCTGCGGCAGGTTTTAGATGGAAGCTGGGTTATCAGTGGAGAGCACTTGGGACTTAGAGGACATTACTTTCATAGTTAGTCTGGATTAGAGATGACTAGAAGCAGTTACAATTGTAGACTTAGAATTTATTATTGACTTTTCCTTTGTAACTTTGTATTTTAGATTTTCCCTATGTAACCTTTGAATTTCATTTGTATTATTTAAGTCTTATGCTTGTGTTTGCTTTGATATGTCACCATAACGTAATACTTCTACCCTTATCGGGTTAGGGTGTTACAATTATGGTATCAGAGCGACAGGCTGCGACTTGTAATACATTTACCCTTGACCTGTGAAGTTTGGACCATTAAGTTTCCACTGTAGGCGCTCATAAGATAACCTTTGAGAATTTGCTTTAGGATTTCCCCATAGGAACCTATGTTATTACCGGTGAGGAATGGGTAGACTAGGACATCTATGTAAGTAGCATTGCTTCCGCATCACTCTGATTCGTGCCTTTTCCTTTAGCTAAGCCTTATAAGAACATTTATTTCAGAAGCTAGAAAGTTTTGCAACTTAAGCTTAGTAACCAAGTAACTTGGAATTCCTTGAGAACTATATGGATACCTTGCACCATTTAAGTTTCACTTCCCGATTTTGATCTCCACTTCCGATCTGTTTGATAAACAGTTTGATACCTTTCCGACCATCCCGAAGGTCATTTAACCCTAATGTGTTTCACACATTCTATGAATTCATGAATTATGCTGGATATAAATGTATCATCCGATACTACTTGACTCTGCATAATCCATTACTACCCCTATGAGAACCTTGGAAATTATTAACCACGGTTATAGGAAGTTTTGTCCCCTCCCTTTGAATGATGAACCTTGTCTGCCAATCAGTTCCTTTGGAAGGATATGGTGTAAATACTATCTCAGTACGGAATTGTTAACTAAGCATGATGATGCTGATAGCTAATATTCCATACATCTCACTTTTGACAATTATACGATGTTCGTATTACCAATGATGCACACCCTACCTGCCCTATGCTAAAAGCTAAACAAAATTTCAACACCTTGAACTGTTCGCTTACCTACCTCCACACTTTGATGAACCATGCACTCGACCCTGATACATGAACTATCCGTCTGGTTTAACGATCATATTTGTTCTGCGGATCTGTTTACTCTTGGTATAAATGACCTTGAGGTCTTTTGGTTATGGATTGGATGACTTTTGTAAAGCTACTATGGGCTACCATATCCGATATGTGAACTTTAAACAATCTACTCCGTTCTACTTTAGCTTTGATGACTCTCAATCACTTAATTCTGTTAAGATTAATGTTGCCATGGAAACACTTACTCCGATCTAGTTTGATTGTCAAATTTCTCCTGACACCTATTAGTATCCACCCTTAGGAAGCTATGGCATTGGAAGTATTTGTTGTACAAAATTTTCTGATGTTCTCTGATGAACCTCTTGGGATTCCCTCCTGCTTGGGAGGTAGAATTGACTTTGAACCGATCTCAATTAACGAGACCATGATGCCATAGAAGTTGAGAGATTGAAGGAGCTGATGGAATACGATTTTGTTCACCTCAGTGTTCTCTTTGAATGCTCCTATTGGTTTATGAAGAAGAAAGAGGGAAGTATGCCGCGACGTATCGACTATCATGAATTTAACCGTATCACTATCCAAATCATTATCCATTTCCGCGTATCAATGATTGATTTGTTCTATCTTTGAAACTCCGTAACAGACGGACTCATTTAGGTTTGAAGGATTGAAGAAGCAACCACAAGAACTTCTAAGAAGGGAGATGTCTAACTGAGAGTAACCTCCGTGAAGCATTTCAGTTTTAGGCGTGAAGAGGAAGATAGGTGATGTGAAAGTAGATATGAAGTTTTCCCTGAGACGATTCATGAAGCTGCTTTCGTACTCGTTCTGATCATTATGAGTTTAGATGATGCCAATTGTATTAGCTAATAGAATCATGTTTTTCGCGAGTAGTTGGACAATTGTCATAGTATGACAGTGTGTTTGTGCTCAGAGACAAACGAGGAACACGTAGATCATCTTCGTATTAAGTAGAATGACCCTTTGTTCTGGAAGAGTAGATTTGATTGGCATTCAGAGATTGTAGCAGACAACGCTACCAGGTATTCTGTGATGACAGCAGTTTGAGTTGGCAAATTTCGAATTGTGCTAGAAGACCTGTCAAAGACATGCAGTCTTGCTTCTCTATTCATTTTAGTTGTACTAAAATGAATTGAGAGCAGAAGCAGACTCGCGAATGAAAAAATGCATGGTGATCATGTCAGAGATTCACGCTACCACACCACAGTGTCCAGAAGAGTTGCAGAAGGCTTGAGGGAACAGACTCAAGTTTATAATTCCTTTCCACCCTATGATCATATGGATAGATGTAGACAGACTACTTGGAATTGGAAGAGATTTGAAATCATGTATCTGAATGGATGAATTTTGAAGCAAACATTGTGTTTGGGAGAGTTGATTCTGTGAAGGATGAAGCCATTGATGACGTAATTCACTTCCGCTCAACCTATTTAAGTTTCCATTACCTGATGATAAGATCCCTTGAATGATTTAGGTCCTCTATTAGTAATTCCGTTCTGTGTTCATTCTGCGTATGTTGGGTGATGGTTTCGTTATGCAAATTTTGACAAATTGTGGAAGGAACCTGGAGATCTATGTTTAGGAATGGGCAAACTTTGAAGCAACCACTTATATTGACTGAGTTAATTTTGGTGAGTGATGAAGGATTGACGCTATTAACGACGTACCATAACTCTGATAGACATTCTGGGACTTCCGTTACTCTTACGAGTAGTTTCGTTCTCCTCTTAGTTATGTTGTTGATCTTGACGACCTGTGAGACTGAAGAAGGATTAGGTGCGTTAAGATTTTGTTCACGACTTGAGATAAAGTATGACCATCATGAGGGCATATTTATATGATGCCAGCATTATGACGTCTGGCCAATGTGACAATACTTACATCATATAACGTGCACTTGTTGTGGGCATAGGATATTTCGAGGAGTGCCTTAGAAGCCTTAGAATTTCTGATAGCTGTTGGAGATTATCTGTGTTAGTGAGACTTTAGGTTCATTCTACCTATGCGTTTAATCTGCTTTCACCGTTATGCGATTTGATACGTCTGGATTCTCGTCACGCGTTTTGCTGACCTCTATACTTTCGATAATAATCTTAGATTCTGTTGTAGAGCCTTCTGCCGTTGACGTTATCGACAATCTGTTTTCTGTACGTTCTCATCTGATTTGTCTAATCAAATTCTACGGATGGCATATCCGTCAAATCCTACGTAATTCCTGTATCTCTCCCGGGAGAGTACGATTGTCATCTATTACGTTTGGTATATTATTCTTTTGATCTGGATTCAGTATGGTATGTCTGTTCTGAGGAAACTGAAGCTTTTTTATCAACAAGATAGAGTCATGAGAAACTAGTCATTTCACATTTTCGTTCACGGTCCGTTATGTTTTCCGTTTCGTTTCACTTCAATTTTTGAGGACGAGAATTCTCTTTTAGATGGGAAGAGTTGTAAAACCCAAATTTTCTGAATGCATAAAGTACCTAAAATACCCTTCAAATTTAAACTTTTGAGGAACGTATATTTACGTATAACCTAAATTATTTATATGCTACTACTCGAACGTACACAACATTTGGAACCTACAACATAAGATAAATAAGAATACCCTTATGTTATACATTATTAAACTATGTTGCATCTAACAAAAATAAATAAATAAATAAATACACGCCTAAATAAATCCTTATGGGCCGAAAATTCTTTTGTCATACTAGCACTAAACCTTAGGCCTAAACACTTGAAGATACCAAACAAACTTGGCCCATTTTCCCTCCTCCCTATGAATCGGTTTCCCCATTCTTTTTATACCAATTGTGTTAAATTTAAAAAAAAAAAAAAAAAAAAAAAAAAAAAAAAAAAAAAGGAACCCTAAACTCTCCCATCTCTGTTCCATTGTACGGCAAACAAGAAAACAAAACAAAACCCAAAAAACCTAATTCAAGTCGACATCAAGAAGGAGAAGAAGAGAAGCAAATTGATCTTGTGTTTTCATTCCTATTCGATTCACAATAAGAGGTAACCATGTAATCTTCAATCTATAACAACATTCTCGGATCAATATATGTCAATATAATTTATTATGTTATTGAAATCAAATTTATATGAACCTTACATAAAATCATGAATTGGAAACCTCATATAAACGGCCTTTGTTATTGTCTTATTTCGATTGTTGTAATCATGTTAAGACCACATATTTTTCGACCTAAATCTGTGTTAGGATCATTCATAATCATTTTATATCAAGAGATTACCATTGGAACAAATAAAACATAAAAGATCACATAAAATAATAGACCAGTTTCTGACCAGAAAAATTAAGTCAACTTTAATCGATTGGAACTTGATGATAACAAAGTGTATTTGGGTTTTTCTGGAGTCTAAAATTAAGTTCAAGGAAAGAGCTTCTGGTAAAATTAGCCTTTTAATTTTTAGAGGTCGGGAACGCAACTTTTTGATTTTTAGAAATTCAAGTGTCAAACTGAATTCGTATGTCTGGAAAAACAGTCCGTGTTTTTGATTTTTCATTTGCAAACGATTTCGAATTAGAAGGTGCCCTTCTATCTGAGTAATATATAATATGTTAGGTAATTACTGGAATTTTTGTAGATTTTTATAAATTTTGTAGATGGGGTAAAGAAATACAAACTTTTCGGGTGTTTCATCAGATCCGATTCGGGAACATGTTGTGGAAATGGATTTTTCATTCATACTTATACTAGCTAATAAAATATCGAAAAATTTGGTAAAATACTTAAGACATTGAAGTACATGTTTGAATTTTCGGGAATTTTATTCCTGAGTTCTTATATTTTTCATAAATTATTCAAAACGTGACCAGATCATATACAGAAACTGTTAAGGGTTTAGAAAACTAAAAAGGTGTTATGTGTATACTTTTCTAAACTAAAGGGTTTAAATTGTTATTCTTTTAAACTAAAGGACCTAACTTGTGAAAACATGTAACTTTATAATATTTACATTTTATACCCTAATCTTACCATAATGACACTATAATCCTTAAACTTGTTATATTGCATATTAAACCCTAAAACTTATGAAAGTTACACTATGAACCCTAAGCTTATGTAAATGGCATTACGAACCTTAAGTTACTAAATATGGAAAGCTAATAAGTATGGAAAGTTACTAAATGGGGAAGCCTACTAAAATAAGTAATCTGATTTAAAATAAGTTATTAATCAGACGATCATAAATTCGTGTAGATTTGTTGAAGATGGAGTTTACTTCCGATCTTTTCGTTTCTAGTTGTGTTTTCACTGGCGGTCTAAGGTACAGATATTCTACCCTATTTCAGTAAGGGTGCTTTCATTCTCATGACTTTCTTGATCTCGATTCATTAGGATTCCCTAAGCCATTGCTATGATTCCCTGTTCTTTGATCCATTCTTTTCATTTGACATTCGTTCATTGTGATTCCTATGGTATGATACTTGACATAATTCATTTTTTACCCAATGACATGAGTATTCGAATCACTTGATGCTTAGAAGGTTCATTTCATTTCGTAACTGGATGTGAAAACCTTTCTTAATTTTATCATGGAAATGCTTTGAGGAAAACTAATTTTAAAAATGATGTTGATGAGCGATGCGATACCACTTTTATATGAAATATTACTAAAACTTTTATGAAAACTACTTTTAAAGACTACCTTTATGAAAACCGTTTTTAAAGATCATTTTATGAAAACCATTATTAAAAGATTTCTTAAATGAATGTTTGATAGAAACCTTTGAATTGAACCTTGCTATGAATCATTTGATTTCGAATCTTTGATTATGAATCCTTGCGGTCCTATGCCTGATATGATTCCCTCATTTGACTCTTGACATTCATTGTATGATTGTTATCCTTATTGTTTTCACTCTGACATTTATTTAAAATGTTTCTGCCATGCTATGCTTATATTTGCCATGCTTATTTGAGTTACTATCTTGTTTCTCTTGCCATGCTAGATTATATTTGTTGTATGCTATGATAGATCTGTGCCTAAATTTACCTAGTTCTAGAGGTACTAGGACCATGTTTAGGATGGCACCCTAGGCATGACACTCCCGTAGAGGTGTGATAGATCTACGGCGTTCCCCCCTTATGTATATGTATTATATTGTGATCACTACTGGCCATTAATGCGTGTGTGTGCATAGTCTATTACTGACATACATACTTATGTTAGGGAGCGTATGGAGGCATCCTAGGTTTTATGTTTTATGTGATTATGGTGACCAGGTGGTGTGTGCCTTGCACTCCTTCTCACACTTTTACTTTTATTATTACTTAGAGGTCGCTCCTCTTCGTATACTTGTATTTGCTTTAGTATGATTTGACGGATTATGATATGGAGTTCTTATGGCACATCCTTACATGACTTTTCCTTATTTCATTTTCTCTTGTTTCATTCTTATTCAGTTCTCATGCGTTCTTGATTCTTAGTTCTCTTTTAAATTCGTATGACTTTCATGATTATGCTATTCGTTTTGTATTCTTATTCTTTCGTTGCTTGCTCATTTACCCTCATGTTATGTTGTATATATATATCTGTTCACTGGGCTATTTAAGCTCAGCCGCATTTCGTTTCCTGCGGCAGGTTTTAGATGGAAGCTGGGTTATGAGTGGAGAGCACTTGGGACTTAGAGGACATTACTTTCATAGCTAGTCTGGATTAGAGATGACTAGAAGCAGTTACAATTGTAGACTTAGAATTTATTATTGACTTTTCCTTTGTAACTTTGTATTTTAGATTGTCCCTTTGTAACCTTTGAACTTCATTTGTATTATTTAAGTCTTATGCTTGTGTTTACTTTGATATGTCACCATAACGTAATACTTCTACCCTTATCGGGTTGGGGTGTTACACAAGGCCTCAGGAATGATAATCACATTGAGACCCTTGAGCTCCCTAAGATCTATGGGAAGTTTGTCTATGAAGACAACTTAATCTCTTGGAGATACCCAGACTCTAAAGCTCTTGAGACCAAAAAGGCCTTGACCTCCTCACCCATATCAACTGCCTTTTATTCTAATGGTGTTGTGCAGGATTTTCAAGAGGATTCTGAAGATGAGATTGATGAAAGAACTAGTGATGAGTACCTAAGTGACTTAAACTTAGAATTCCAAGAAAGGGCACTCCTTGCCAATTCAAAACGTTTTATCAAAAAAAATCAGTCAAACTTTTCAAAAGCTAAAGCAAATGAAACCACTGAGTGTTTCAAATGTGGTAAAAAGGGCCACTTTGCTAGAGACTATTATTCAAAAACCATCTCAGAACCCTCTTATAAATTTTCTGGAAACAGTTCCTCAGGAACTAGCAAGTTTCAACCTAGAATACTTCAGTCGACCCAACATTTTCAAAACAATAATGTTAAGGGTCAAAAAGACTTTGAGGCTAAATATAGGAAAGCTAAGGCTAAAATTGCTCTTCTTGAAACTAATTCTTCAATGTCTCGGGCTACTCAAAGTTCCAAACCTGTTCAGACAAAGAACAAGGTTCTTTTAGCTGAAGCTTATGACTGGGATGAAGAAGAGGTCTCCTCAGAAGATGAGGAAATTAGAGTGAGTGCACTGATGGCACTTTCAGAAGGTGATCAGCTGGCTGTTGGAAAAAGCCATGCAAGGAATGGAGAATGGGTCAACATAACCATGAAAAAGGTAAATATTTTACTTTCAATGGATGATAATTCTGACTGGCAGTCATATATGAACTACATGAGTGTAGATCTTAAGTTTGTAGAAGCTCAAAGGCTTAACTTGCTTTCAAAATATAACAATCTTGTGTTAGAATTGAATAAGTGTAGAGATGAATTGCTTGTGTTAAAACAGGCCAAGTTGGAAACTATTACACTACAAATTCAGAACACTGAGATTTTGAAACAAAATCAAGTCCTTCAAAATGAACTTAACAAAGAAAAGGCTGTCATTCATGGCTGGACTAAAAAGAACCCCAAGGTTTTTGACACTGTGAGTCTAATTCCTAATGAAAATAAGGAAATCATAGGAATAGACCAACTCACTGAAACCCCCAGTGATTGTCACAGAGAAAAGACTTTTATTCCAGCTGGCATATCTTTTGAGCAAGAAATGTAACCCAAGTCAAATGACTGGATTGTCAGGGACAACCCAGTCAGTAAGTTACCAAACTTTAAGACTGGGAAAATCTTGCTTCCTGAAAGTCAGGCTCTGAAAAATATGCTTGGACTCACTGACCAACCCAGTAGTACTGAGTCAGTCAATGAGTCTGAATCAGAATCAATTGAACCACTCCCATCTCTGAAAGTCCTTCAGGGAGCTACACCATACTCAGACCTCACACCATTGGTCTACTCTCAGCATTCTCCAAAGGAGAAGCCTGAAGTGGAAATACCCATCCTGAAAAGGCAAACCACTAAAGTCTCAGTTCATACTGATGACTCATCAACTTCAGTCCCTTATGAAGTAAAAACAGAAAGCCCTGATTCAAAAATTAATCAGTTGGCTGAGCTTGTCAGGAAGCTAAGTGAGAAGATTGAATCTTCTGAGAAGCCTTCTCAATCCAAGATGAAGGAACTCAAATCAGCTTCCTCAAGCTCCAAACCAAAACCCTCCAAACCCCTGAAAAGGTGTGAGCTGTGTCACTATACCAATCATTTCACTGATGATTGTTATAGAATCCTTTACTACATGATATGCAAAAAGGAAGATCACAGGACCTCTGATCACCTATCATACACAACCACATCAAAGATGGTAAACTTTAAAGCACAGGCTTTAAAATATCCTTCTGATTCTAAACAGAAACAGAAACAAAGGGCCAAGCCTTTTGCACCTTGCCCTCATTGTGGATTCAATGACCACCTTCCTAAGGATTGTCTAATGGACAACTGTTGTGAAATTTGTGGAGATTCCACTCACACCACCTCAGGACATGAGAAGGTCATCCAGACCAGAAGAGGTATGACCAAGTCATCCTCTCAGTCTACCTCTGCAACGAAATGTAAAACCTGTGGTAGCTCAGCCCACTCAACCACTAACCATGAATCAATTAATAACTTTAAGAAGACTACTAAAGTCAAGCCCTCCAAGATGAGGGGTCCTAGAAAGAACTAACTCAATTTACTATTTGTGCAGAGGCATGCCAGGGAGCCTGTTTGGCATCTAGATAGTGGATGTTCAAGGAGCATGACTGGTGTGAAAGAATATCTGCACAAATATGTAGAAGAACCAGGACCCAAGGTGATATTTGCTGATAATTCATCATGTCTCACTGAAGGTTATGGTTTAGTAAACTGTAGTGGTATATTCTTTACTAGAATAGCTTATGTCAATGGTCTGAAGTATAATTTGATCAGTGTCAGTCAACTATGTGATGCAAAATACATAGTTCAGTTTGATGATAAGCAAGGATCCATCTTCAATGCAAATAAGGAAGTTTTCCTTATTGCACCAAGAAGACAAGATGTTTATGTGTTAGATATGTCCAGTCTAACTCAGAATGGAACTTGTCTCTTTGCTCAGGCCACTGAAACCCTTAATTGGTTTTCGCATAAGAGACTCTCCCACCTGAACTTCAAAAACATAAACAATCTTGTAAAACAAAACAAGGTCCTTGGCTTACCATCACTTGTGTTTTCAAAGGATAAATCATTGTTGGGAATTCTGCTAAAGAAGAATTCTGCTGATGGTTACTGCTGATGGTTACTGCTGAACCGTTATGATTCTGCTGAAGAATGTTACTGCGGAAGTATAGATTGTGCGGAATGTGTTTCTGCTGATTGAGAGTTTCCGCGTATTATGTTATTAGTTAGGATATGCATGAGTTTATTTAGAAAGTGATATTGCATATCTTAGATAGTTTTTAGATTATATGTTTCTTGTGAAACGGTTTAGGGTTGTTTAGGGTTCCTTGTCTATAAAAGGAACACGTCTTTATGTATTATGTACGAGTTTAGAAAAACAAAGTCTTAGTATCAATAAAAGATCCATAGAGGATCAATCGTTATTAGTTATTCGTGTTCTTGCTTGTATTTATATTCCGCTTTATACAAGTATTAGAGACTTTCTATTAGTGTGTTTGTGATTACATAAACATTACTATCGATCCAAGAGTGCTCGTAGATCTATCAAGGTCTTAGGTTCAACAAGTGGTATCAGAGCCTCGGGAGAGTCTCTGTGATACTAAGAACATCTTTTCTTCCACACCCTATCAATCCAAACAACCAAAACAATGCCTGGATCAGTAGATGGATCCGAAGTCAACAATAACAACGACCTTAACACCACAACTTCATCTATGCAACAACTCAATCTCACAAACAGCAATGCCAAGTTCCCATATCTCAAGAAGGAAGAATATGAATTATGGGCAATGAAGATGCAGAACTGGATCACAAATATTGATTGGAATCTTTGGGAAGTTGTTAAGAATGGAAACAGTTTGAAGAGGCACACCGAAGATGCTGATGGCAAGATTACCATCCTAGGTCCTAAAACTGCTGAAGAGATTCTAGCTGTTCAGAGAGAGAATAAAGTTAGAACTATTCTCCTTCAGGCTATTCCAGATGATCATATAGGTGACTTTCACTACATAAAGGATGCTAAGGATATCTGGATGGCCATCAAGGCTAGGTTTGGTGGGAATGAGGAGTCAAAGAGAATGAGGAAATCGATGCTGAAACAGCAGTTTCAAGAATTCCAAATATCTGAGGAGGAAGGTATTCACAAGGGGTATGATAAGTTTCATAAGATTCTGAGCCAATTGAATCAGCTACAGGCTAGGCCAGATAATGAGGATTGCAATGCAAAGTTCTTAAGGTCTTTACCTCCATCTTGGCTGCAAGTGAGTATTGCACTCAAAGCTAAAGGTGGACTGGATATGCTATCTTTTGATGATCTCTACAACAAGCTTAAGACTCTTGAGCCGGATGTTAGAAGTCCCATTCGTACATCCACTCCTAACTACTCAGCATTTGTGAGCACCACCTCCAATAAGATGAATCAAGCTTCAAGCTCAAGCTCCTCAGTATCATCTTCTTACACCAACAACAGACCAATTACCAAGCCACAGTCTAGTAGTGTAATGGAAGATGTACTTCACTCTTTTGTTGCTGATTATGATCATCAGCAACGACTTGCTTTTGAGGATTTTGATCAATTAGATCCTCTGGATTTGGAAGAGATGAACTTGAAGTGGCAGGTGGCCATGCTAACTTTGAATGTCGAAAGGTTTAAGAAGAAGTCTGGGAGGAATTTTGATTACAAGGGAGGAGACCCAGCTAGATTTGACAGGACGAAGATCAAATGCCATGCTTGTGGTCAGATGGGTCACTTCAAAAGAGAATGCAAGGAAAGGAAGGCAGGTGATGAGGTTAGATATACCACCTATCAGAAGAAACAGGTGGAAGCTGGGAAAGCTGGAGCTTTGGTCACTTTGGATGATCATATCAACTGGAATGTGCATGAACCTGAGAATGATGAAGCTGCTGGACAGAGTGGATTACTGGCATACTATACTTCAGAGGATCAACATGATCAAGTAGCCTTAATGGGCATCTCTCAGGTACAAAATTGTGTTTTTGGTTGTAGTGAAAGATATAATGAACTTAAGAAGGCATATGATGAATTGAAACCTAAATATAATGAATGTTATGTTGAAGTTGAGGCTTACAAACAGGCTTTAAAAACTAAAGAAAGACAACAAATTTGGTTTCAAAAGAATCAGGTGGCTTATGATGAAAAAATAGGGGTGTTAGAGAGAGATTTACTGTGTACTACAAATGAATTGAAATGTTCTGAGAAAGAAAAAGCAGAGGTAGTGTCAGAAAAACAGGAAGTGCAGACTAAACTAGATAATAGCTTGACTAGGTTTGAAAAATGGAAAGATTCATCTAAAAATCTAAACAGGTTAGTTAATAGTTCTATGTCTGTGAAAACTAAAATTGGTTTAGGGTTTGGTGACTACATAGGGAAAGATCAATTGTATGACCCTAATGAGTATAGTGTCTTTGACCCAGAACCAGTAGACTATCAAGCTCCTGTTAAGTTTGTCAGTAATGGCTACTTACATTCTGTGCCTGGACCAATTAGGGGAGAACACATGCCATCTAGCACCACCACCTCTGACTTTGATGGATCACACCATCTTTATGGCAAAAAGTCAAGTGACTTGCCAGACCCTAACTCTTATTCTACTGACTTTGTCTCTTGTTCTGACAGTGACAAGTCCTCTGACCAAGGGTCTACCACCTATACCAGTTGTGATTCAAGTGAAAAGTCAGACCCTACAAAGACCTCTCCCAAGCCTACACCTAAGACACCCTACAAGTCTGTTAGAATTGCTGCTGAGGATGTCAAGTCCAAGACAGTTTCTTCTGAAGACTTGTCTTTTAATTCTTTGCAAAATAATGTTTCTTATTGTGTCAAAAACAATCCTGTTTCTGTTAGTGATTTGAATGATTCTACTTGTAATAGAACATCTTTTTCTTTTAATAAATCTTCTAGAAAGAAGAAATGTTTTGTGTGTGGAAGTAAATCTCATCTAATCAAGGATTGTAATTTTCATGAGCAAAGAATGGGTGTTGGTCAGACTAAACCTAGACCAATGTGGACAAATGTTCAGAATATTCCACCATATGTCCCACAGGCATCTCATAGGGCCAGCAATTATGCTGATAGACATTCTGCTGATAGACATTCTCCTAAGAAACATTCTGCTGATAGAAATTTTCAGTCTGCTAGGAGAAGATATGTTGCTAGACCATTTGTGCAACCCACTAGTTCTTATTTTCAGAATGATTATTGGCCTGGATTTATTGACCCAATGCATATGGGTATGGGATATTGGGATACTGCTGTTAAGCCCTCAGCAGGTTGTTTTTGGACTCACAAGGGACCTAATTTTAATAGCAGGTCCACAAGGCAGGCTCAAGTCAGTAATGACTTGAGTCTCCAAAGTGTACTAACATTTGTATAATTTTGTTGTATGTGTAGGATCATCCTTTGAAAAGTAAAGATGTAGGCATAGTAGATAGTGGTTGTTCCAGGAGTATGTCAGGAAACAGGGATTTAATGCATGATTTTGTACCCATTCAAGGAGGAGGCAATGTGACTTTTGGTGGAGGAGATGGCAAAATCACTGGGTATGGAACCATCAGAACACCTAACTTGGATTTTGTGAATGTGCTCTATGTGGAGGAACTGCAACACTTCAACTTGTTCTCAGTATCACAAATATGTGATACCAAGAACAAGGTCTTCTTCTCAGAGGATGAATGTCTTGTACTCTCTAAAGACTTCAAGCTTCCAGAAGATACCACAATTCTGCTGAGAGTTCCCAGAAGCCACAACTTATACACATTTAACTTAAATGAAGTCCATCCTGAAGGTGATCTGACATGCTTGGTGGCTAAAGCATCTCTGAATGAGTCTACTAAGTGGCATAGAAGAATGGCTCATGTTAATTTCAAGACCATAAATAAACTCTCTAAGCTTGGTCTAGTTCATGGGCTTCCCTCCAAAGTATTCACCAATGAGCACAATTGTGTTGCCTGCAACAAAGGAAAGCAACACAGAGCCTCATACAAAGCCATTACTGCTGTCAGAACCATCTCAGAACCTCTTCAGTTGCTGCATATGGATCTTTTTGGTCCAACTCAAATCAGAAGTATTGATCACAAATGCTTCTGCCTGGTAATCACTGATGACTACAGCAGGTTTTGTTGGGTATTCTTTTTGAGAACTAAAGATGAAACATCTCCAATTTTAAAAGAATACATTACCCTTGTTGAAAACCAGTTAAACAAAAAGGTTAAAGGTATTAGGTGTGATAATGGGACAGAGTTCAAAAATGCTGTTTTAATAGAACTTTGTCAGTCTAAGGGGATAAAAAGGGACTATAGCAATCCAAGAACCCCACAGCAAAATGGGGTGGCTGAGAGAAAAAATAGGACCTTAATAGAGGCAGCAAGATCCATGCTTGCAGACTCTAAGTTACCCACTATGTTTTGGACTGAAGCAGTAAGTACTGCTTGTTATGTTTTGAACAGGGTATCCATAACTAGACCTCATTTTAAGACACCTTATGAACTTCTCACAGGGAAAGTTCCTGATATTCATTACCTTAAACCTTTTGGCTGTCAAGTGACCATTTTGAATACTAGTGATCCACTAGGAAAGTTTGATGAGAAAGCTGATGAGGGGTATATTGTGGGTTATGCAGCACATAGTAAGGCTTATAGGGTGTATAATTTAAATGCTAAAAAGATAGAAGAGACCCTTAACCTGAGATTCCTAGAAGATAAGCCTAATGTTCAGGGTCAAGGTCATGCTTGGTATTTTGACCTGGATTACTTAACTGATTACTTGGGCTATACTAGATATGTGGCTAACCAATCTGCAGGTTCTCAAGAGTCTCCCACAGACAAAGTTAGTACAATGGATGGTGACTCAGATAGTGATTCTGAGCATGATGAACACCCTATTGTTGTTCCCTCCTTTTCTCCTAACCAATTTGCAGGTGATACCTCCAAAGTTTCTTCTGATGAAGATGAAGATGAATCACACTATGCAGAGGACCTTGCTAGACTTAAGAAGCAGGAGCATGCAGCCACTCAAGAAGCTGAAAGAGTTGATGTGGAACTGGCTCAATCAGTCAGTAGAAATCCAGATTCTGCTGATAAGCATTCTGTTTCTCCTGACATCACACAGTCTGCTGACAGTTCTCCTGAAGGTTCTCCTATTTCTCCTAGTGTATCCACTGACCTTGAAGAGCCATATACTCGTTTTCCAAGTCCTTCTGATCTTGGAAATCACCAACCCATAGCTGGTATCTTCAACTCAGCCTCCTATGATAGTGAGTTTGGACCCAATATGAACAATCTTGACACCACAATTGATGTCAACCCCAATGCTACCACAAGGATCAACATTGCACATCCTCAATCCAATATACTTGGTGATCCTCAGGCACCTGTTAGAACTAGAAGTACTGTGAAAGGTTCTAAGTATGGTCAAGTTGCTTTTCTTTCCTATGTGTCAAATCAGCAGAGGAACAATCACACAGACTTTCAACATTGTCTGTTTGCTTGCTTTCTTTCTCAAGTGGAGCCAACCAGTGTTGCTCAAGCTCTTGAAGATTCAAATTGGCTTGAGGCAATGCAAGATGAGATGCTTCAATTCAAGAATCAGAAGGTTTGGATTTTGGTGCCACTACCTGAAGGGAAATTTGCTATTGGGACAAAATGGATTTTGAAAAATAAACGAGATGCAAGGGGTATTGTGGTCAAAAACAAAGCAAGGTTAGTAGCTCAGGGGTTCAGACAAGAGGAAGGAATTGATTATACTGAGGTTTTTGCACCAGTAGCTAGAGTTGAGGCCATTAGAATCTTCTTGGCCTATGCCTCTTATATGGGATTCATGGTATATCAGATGGATGTGAAGGGTGCTTTTCTGTATGGAGAAATTGAAGAGGAAGTTTATGTCACTCAACCCAAAGGTTTTGAAGACCCAGATCATCCAAAGCATGTTTACAAGGTTGTAAAAGCTCTCTATGGACTACATCAGGCACCAAGAGCTTGGTATGCTAGGCTATCTGCATTTCTGCTGAAGCATGGATACAAAAGAGGTGCTATTGATAAAACTCTCTTCATTAAGAAGAATTCCAGGGATATAATTCTTGTGCAGGTTTATGTGGATGACATCATCTTTGGATCCACTAAAGAGGCTTGGTGCAGGGAGTTTGAGGAATTGATGAAAGGAGAGTTTCAGATGAGTGCTATGGGTGAGCTAACTTTCTTTTTGGGTTTACAAGTTCAGCAGAAACAAGATGGTATCTTTATAAGTCAGGATAAATATGTGCAAGATATCTTGAAGAAGTTTGATATGGAAAATGTCAGAACTGCCACTACTCCTTATGAAGCTCCCAAACCAAAGAATAATCTTGAACCAGATCCTGCAGTGAATGTTCATCTATACAGGTCCATGATTGGTTCATTGATGTACTTGACAGCTTCAAGGCCAGACATCACATTTGCTGTGAGTGCTTGTTCTAGGCATCAGGTCACACCACTCACTTCTCACATGAATGCAGTCAAGAAGATCTTTAAGTATCTCAAAGGCCAACCCAAGTTAGGTCTTTGGTACCCCAAAGAGTCTCCTTTCAAGTTGGAAGCTTTCAGTGATAGTGATTATGCTGGTGCAAATCTGGATAGGAGGTCCACAACTGGAGGTTGCCAATTTCTTGGAAGAAGGTTGATTTCTTGGCAATGCAAGAAACAAACCATTGTTGCTACCTCATCTACTGAAGCAGAGTATGTTGCTGCTGCCAATTGTTGTGGACAGGTTCTTTGGATACAAAATCAACTGTTGGATTATGGGTTCAATTTCATGAATACCACAATTTTTATTGATAACCAAAGTACCATATGCATAGTTAAAAATCCAGTGTTTCATAATAGGACTAAGCATATTGAGATAAGGCACCATTTTATAAGAGATGCATATGAAAAACATTTGATTAAGGTGCTTAAAATTCACACAGATGATAATGTGGCAGATTTGCTGACTAAAGCTTTTGATGGACCTAGGTTTCAACACTTAGTGGTCCATATTGGGATGGTTAACCCTTAAATGCTATGTTTGAGGGGAGGCATAGGCCTCAGGGGAGGCATATGCCTCAGGGGAGGATTGTGATTGTAAAGTATGTACTATTTTATAGATTTGTTTGATTATGTTTGCTAACACACTAATCCACTAATGTAATTTTAGTTTGTATGGTTTGGTTTGTTTGCTATTATGTGTCTGTTTTGCAGCAATGTCTTGATTCTGATGATCTTAAATTGAAGTTCACCAAGTTTATGGGACATGGTCAAGTAAGCTTAAAGAGTGTTTCTGCTGAATGAAAGTACTGAAACATAGTGAAAGTTATAATCAAAGCAAAGTTGTTCATTCATTCAAAAGAAATTACAGCTTACAAACAACTTAATCAAGACCAATCCTATACAAGATCAACTACACAGACACAAGTTCCTATCATCTAATGCTGCACCAGGAAGACTAACAGACATGATTGAAGATGCTGAAGAACCTAGTTTTATATCTTTGGTCCTTGGCAACATCTCATCAGCACCTACTACATTTTTCCCTTTCCCTTCCCAGTCACCTCTGCACCCTTGCTCTTTCCTGTGTCCCTGTGGTATGAAACTCCAGTCCTTGGAGCAGGAAGACCAATAACCACTTCCCTTGTCTCTGGGAGTGGTGGATTTCTGGTGGGTGGCCTTGGTTGGGGTTGTGAAGGTTGGGGATTCTCTTTCCTGGTTGCTGCTGCTTCTCTCTCCTCTTCCTCTCTTACCAACCTATTGAAGATTGGCTCAAGACGCTCTGTGGAGTCATCAGAGCCCCTAGATGACTCATCTGGATCCACCACACTATCATCTTCGGAAGAAGGAAGAAAAGGGGACTTCCTTGTAGGTGGCTCGTCTTGGTGAGGATATCGAAATAGAGGTCGATTATCCTCAGATGATGAAGATGATGATGAAGGTTTGGGTGGATTGTTGGGTCTGCTTGAAGAGCCCACATCATGTCTTCTTTTGCGGGCTTGTTCTTTGGTTCTACCATACCTTCTATGTGAAGGTTGTCTGGATGATTGAGGTTGGTTATCTCCTGAATCTGCTGATGATTCAGAAGAAAGATCAATGACTTCGGGTTGGTTATTCATTGTGTTGATAAGTGATTTTGATTGAATGAAGGATTGATGGTAAATTAGGGTTAAGTGATTTGGGCGGATTGTGAATTGGGGGTATTTTATAGGCGAAGTCAAGTGGAAATGCTAATTAATGCTGGTTGGGTGGCAAATTAAAACTCAAGATCTTTACCGAAGATATTATTTTCTTGAGTTGATTCTGCTGATTGATTCTTCGCTTCAGCAGATTAACCATCATTTCTGCTGAAGGGTTGATTTTGAATGGTGAAGTTACTTTACACGTCAGATAAGGTCAACCAATAGTTCCGATAAATTTTGACCATAATTGGGTAACTTCTATTTATAACATTTTAATATAATCTTCGCCCAAAATAACTAATTCCCTCTTCAAGCAATCTAAACCTATTCTTCATTCTCTCATAATTTCTTCAATGGAGTCCCTACAATTCAAGAAGGATCACAATAAAGTTGCTTTTCTGGGAAAAGCGAAGGGACAGGAAATATATGACCCAATGGTTGATTTCTTAAAGCGATCAAAGATTCATTTTGCTTTGACTCATTATCCAGATATAGTACATGAATCTTTGGTAAAACAATTTTGGGCATCTGCTGAGAAGCGGTCTGAGTCAGAGATAGTAGCAAAGATTGATGGAACTGAGTATGTTGTGACTGAAGCATTGATTAGGGAATGATTACGGTTGGATGATGAAAATGGGGTTTATCATACCAACACTGGAGAGATTCTTACTGGTCTAAGAGCAGCGGGTTATCAAAGTGAGGATACGACTATGTGGCTGAAGAACAAGTTTTGTCCCAAGTGGAGATTTTTGGTGCATACACTACTTCAATGCATCAGCAACAAATCTGGAGGATGGGATCAATTCTCTAGTCAACTGGGTTGTGGTATCGTGTGTCTTTCACAGGGTTTGACTTATAATTTTTCTAAGTTTATTTTTGATAATTTGGTAGAAAATATTCTCAAGAAGAAGCATAAGTTTTTGATGTACCCTAGGTTTCTACAGATAATTTTAGACATACAAACCCAGGATAGAGGACATTATCCCATAGGAGCCCTTAGTGCCAAGTTGTTTGCTTCTATGAGAACTCATTATGTTGGGGAGCATCACCCTCTTCTACCAGCTATGTTGCCACATGGCAATGATGATGCTGATGAGGGCAATGCTGCTGATGTTCAACCAGTTCCCAATACTGCTGATGGTACTCCATCAGTAGAAAGGGATGAGGGCCCATCCTTAACTGCTGATGTACCCATTGTTCCTACTGACCATCCTCCACCTTCCCCTGTTCCATCACCATCTCATGAAGCTCCTGAAGAGCTTGTTCCTGAGGTAGAGGAGACAATTCAGTCTCTTGATACTTATATTCCTACACCTCTTGAAGATGAGATTCCAAGACTGTCCACACCTAGCTCCTTTAGAGACCCAATAGAAGAGAACACTTCTAATTTTGAGAATTTTGATGTTTCTTCTGAAAGGCCCAATGAAGCTCCCTTTACCACTGAAACATCTGCTGGTGGAGCTGAGGACCCTATTACTCTCACTTCTCTGTATACTTTATTCAACAGGAATGTTCAAGAAATTGAGAAGTTGAAGAAGGAACTTGCAGACACTAAATCATCACTTGGTGAGGAGATTGTGGTGCTGAAAAGAAGGGTTCAAGAATTAGAGGATAAACTTGGGCAGAAAAAGAAGAGGAAGTTTGTGTTTGCATCTGATGATGAGCAGGAGGCTAGTTATTGGGATCATCTTGAGTTATTGGCTGAAGCTGCTCAGAAGACTTCTACTTCTTCACCTAAAGCTGCTGAATCCTCTCAACAAAGGGATCAGATTAAGTTCTTCAGAAAAAGGAGAAGACAGTACTTGAGCAAGGAAACTCCACTACCAAATTTGTCTGTTGCTCAAGAACATGCTGATGATGCTCATATGGCTTCTGCTGATGTTACATCTTCCAAGGTGTCTGGTGAAGTGTTTATTGCTGGAAGATCCTTTGTCTTAGGTACTACTGATGAAGTTAATGCTTCACATGTTGAATCTTCAACTCAACATGTTTCTGCTGATGCTTCCATTGGAGTTTCTACTGAAGATATTGGCAGAGTTACTAGTATGGATATTTCTGGAAATGAGCAAGAAAGGGTGATTGGAGATGATCTTGGTACAGATCTTATAAGTGCAGAGGAAAGAAAGGAGCAAGAGAGGTTGGTTAAAGAATATGAGGATCTTGTGAAGAGTCAAGAGTTAGCAAAACAGATGGCTGATCATTTTACTTCAGATTTGCCTCCTGAAAGGCAAAGAGAGCTAGATGAGCAATCAGCTCATTTCACTGATGCACAATGGGATACTTACACTCAACAAGCAGCATCCAATCCTAATTTGGCTCAAAGCATCTTAGGAGTTAACTTTGATAGTAATAATTTTGCTGCACAAATGGTAGCTCTTGGGCAACAGAGGAAGAAAGCTGCAGCAGAAAGGAGGAAGGCTATTGCTGCTCAGAAAGCACAAGCTAGGAGAGATAGACCCAAGACTGAAGCAGAAGAGAAACAATATAGAAGGAATGTGGTCTATAATCAGTATACTTCTGTGTATAGCCATGGTTTGACAAAGAAGCAAGTTTGGGCTTTGTCTGATTCAGAGTTGAATAGAATTTATGATCAGATTATGAAGACTATTCACTCTTCTGATACTCCACCTAAGAGGACTGCTGAGAGTTTGGAGGCTCCAGGTATCAAAAGACTGAAGCAAGTGGAGCTAGGTACTTCATCTACTGGAGATACTCCTGCGGACTTTCAATCTGCTGAGCCTATTGTTACTTCTACTATTTCTGCTGATGAAGCTTCTGAGAAACAATCATCTGGGATTCATGTTTCTTCTGAAGCTCCACCCAATTCTGCTGAACCTTTTTCTGTAACATCTGCTGATCATGAAGATCCATCATTGTCTCCTTCTAATGCAGATAAGGGTAAACAAGCTGAACCGGCTGAGGCTAAGGGTAGCCAAGATGGGGACAAAGCTGATAGGTTACCTGTAGCAGAGGGTGTTGTTCCAAGTTCTTCTATTCCTACTTCTTCTATTCCTTCTGAAGATACTACTTCTATTGCTTCTGAAGATGTCTCTATGGGAATTTACATCCCTGGTCGAAGGAAGAAGAGAATGTCACATATAAGGAAGCATATTGCAAGTAGAAGATCAATTAGAGTGGCTAAGCAGGTTCTCAGAGCTCAACTGAGTAGTTCTTCAAAGCAGGTGAATCTAGAAGCTTCTGATGATTCATTTATTCAGGAAGGAACTTCTGAAACGTTTCCTGAAGGATCATACAATGTGTTGATCAGATGGACTATCACAGATGGACAAATTAATACTATCTACAGGCAAGATCAATCCTATAAGAATTTCACTTTCTTGCAAGAAATTCTTCATTTGGTGGATAGGCAAGATCTGCAGACTCTTTACAAGTTGGTCACTGAGTATTATGATATGAATACTCCACAAGGTGCAGGTCTATATCTATTGGGGGATCTTCAAGTTCTTTTTGACTCTCAAACTTCAAGTTCTTTTAGACTTCCTATAGGTGGGAAGTTGATACTTGGAGATTTTATCCCATTCCCAATGTCCATGTGGTAGAGACTGAGTCTGGGATTAGAGTATGTATGTTTTCTGATCAACGATATCCATTGTCCATGACACTGATGAATCGAATGCTCCAAAGGAAGTTGGAAATTCCTCCAAATCCAGTTGCTAATGATAGGACACATGCTGAACAACTGGTTGGATTCATCAAGTCAATGCTTCTGGATCAACAGGCTTCTACTTGATTCTGGTATTATGTATTATTTGTATATATTCTTTTTCTTTATTTCATTTCTTTCTTATTTTCTTAGTTAAAAAAAAAAAAAAAAAAAAAAAAAAAAAAAAAAAAAAAAAAAAAAAATTATATATATATATATATTTGTACTAAATTTTATGCAGGTTTGTTGTATCCCTCTGTTGGTGGTTATCAACTCACCAGATGTGACTTGTGTCCATCAAAGAGTTGGCTAGTCCAAAGGGTACAGCTTTGGTAAAGACACATCAAATCTGTTGATAGCTATAATAGCTTGCTCAAAGCTATAGGGTATTCAACTCACCCATGCTTCATTGCTGAGAGTTGAAATGGTCATCAATTCACCATGGATGTAATCCTTTCTGGGATCCAAGAATTGGCTAGTCCACAAAAGTATGGTTTGTGGTAAAGACAATTGGTATCCATATTTGGTTCTCAATTCACCAAGGTTCAGTTGAAACTAAAGAATTGGCTAGTCCTGAGCAAACGGCTACAGGTAAAGACATCTCAAATCCGTTTATAGTTGCTGATTTGCTAATAAATCAGATGGTTATCAGTGTACCATAGTTTTCGAACTAAAACATTTGGCTACTCCAGTAGTAATGGCTATTGGTAAAGAGACATCAAATCCATTATTTTCAATGATTCACCTCTCACAGGAGTTAACACACCTGGATGTGATGAGAATAGTATGTAACTAATATGTTTTGATGTACAAATTGTCATTTGTTGCTGCAAAGACCTGAAGTTTCAAGTTATACCATTCATAGAGATGTGGTTTATTTGTTTCTTTGCTGCTGATGTTCGAAGTCAATCCTCTTCTCATGAATTGTTACAGATCTATCAAGAATCTTGAACTTAACCATGTCAAATTCAAGATTAGGGGAGGATTGTTGGGAATTCTGCTAAAGAAGAATTCTGCTGATGGTTACTGCTGATGGTTACTGCTGAACCGTTATGATTCTGCTGAAGAATGTTACTGCGGAAGTATAGATTGTGCGGAATGTGTTTCTGCTGATTGAGAGTTTCCGCGTATTATGTTATTAGTTAGGATATGCATGAGTTTATTTAGAAAGTGATATTGCATATCTTAGATAGTTTTTAGATTATATGTTTCTTGTGAAACGGTTTAGGGTTGTTTAGGGTTCCTTGTCTATAAAAGGAACACGTCTTTATGTATTATGTACGAGTTTAGAAAAACAAAGTCTTAGTATCAATAAAAGATCCATAGAGGATCAATCGTTATTAGTTATTCGTGTTCTTGCTTGTATTTATATTCCGCTTTATACAAGTATTAGAGACTTTCTATTAGTGTGTTTGTGATTACATAAACATTACTATCGATCCAAGAGTGCTCGTAGATCTATCAAGGTCTTAGGTTCAACAATCATGCTCTGCCTGTGAAAAGGGTAAACATCATAGAGCATCCTTTAAAACCAAAACAAACTTCTCCATCAGGAACTGCCTTCATCTTCTCCATATGGATCTATTTGGGCCAATCAGTCCTAGATCCATTAACCATGAGAAGTATACTCTGGTCATTGTGGATGAATACTCAAGATACACTTGGGTTTACTTCCTGATAAAAAAGAGTCAGGCAGTTGTAACAATCATGTCTTTTGTCAGGAACATTGAAAATCAAAATGACATTAAAGTCAAACAGATTAGGACTAAAAATCGAACAGAGTTCAAAAACTATGAACTTGAATGTTTCTGTGATGAGAGAGGAATTTCCCAAAAAATTTCCTCTCCTTGTACTCCTGAACAAAATGGTGTTGCTGAAAGGAAGAATATAACACTCATTGAAGCTGTCAGGACAATGCTAAATGGATCAATCCTTTCCAAACACTTTTGGACTGATGCAGTCAAAACTGCCTGTTATACACAAAACAGATCCATTATTGTCAAGAGACATAGCAAAACCCCTTATGAGTTATTCAAGGGAAGGATCCCAGACATCAGGTACCTTCATGTCTTTGGGTGTCCTGTGTTTATTCATAATCACAAGGATCACTTAGGGAAATTTGATGCCAAAGTTGATGATGGATACTTCCTAGGATACTCACTTGTCTCAAAGGCCTTCAGGGTGTTCAACACTAGGAGACAACAAACTGAGGAAACATTCCATGTTACCTTTGATGAGAGCACTGAAGCAATCAGGTTCTCAAATACCTCAGTGGAAGAGATAGGAATTGATGATTCATCAAGGTATCCTCCTGATGAATATCATC
The DNA here is from genome assembly GCA_021014915.2 of Artemisia tridentata subsp. tridentata. Classification (NCBI taxonomy): domain Eukaryota; kingdom Viridiplantae; phylum Streptophyta; class Magnoliopsida; order Asterales; family Asteraceae; genus Artemisia; species Artemisia tridentata. The sequence goes on along the minus strand of CP139508.1, from coordinate 213,542,711 downwards.
ATGAGAAAAATCCTTCCACTTAGTATCAAGCAAATGCTGATATCTCCTACCACATTATCCCTCACAACCTTCCTTACCCAACCATCATTGAGTTTGTTGAAGCAAGTACTGATGCAATCAATTAGTATGTACAAAGTGCTCAGGAACCAAACAATCTCAGTGATCAGTCAACCCAGTCAGACACTCAAGATCATGAAGATCATCAGGTGTCTACACCAGAACCTACCCCTCCAACCAATCAGGCCTCCACAAGTTCTAATCAGTATCCAAGACCTCAGGACAGTTGGACTAGGTCACAAGATATAGAACTTGTCAATATACTTGGAGAGCCTACTGAAGGCATGCTCACCAGAAGCATGGCTGCTAGTCTAAGAGCAGCCTCAGCCAATGAATGCCTGTTTGTAGACTTCATCTCCACAATTGAGCCTAAGAGTGTCAAAGAAGCACTTACACATCCAAGTTGGGTTCAGGCCATGCATGATGAACTGGAACAATTTGACAAAAACAAGGTAATGACCTTGGTCAAATGTCCTGAAGGTGTTTCAGTCATTGGCATGAAATGGGTGTTTAAAAACAAATTTGATGAAAATGGCATAGTCATTAAAAACAAAGCCAGACTTGTAGCCAAAGGCTATAATCAACAAGAAGGAATTGACTATGAAGAAACATTTGCACCAGTGGAAAGGATGGAAGCCATCAGGATCTTCCTTGCATTTGCAACTTACTTGAACTTCAGGGTGTACCAAATGGATGTAAAAAAGTGCATTCTTAAATGGCTCACTGAAAGAAGAAGTTTATGTTCAACAACCCCCCTGGATTTGAAAGCAATGAGTTTCCTGACTATGTCTGCAAGCTTAACAAATCCCTTTATGGACTGAAGCAAGCTCCCAGGGCATGGTATGAAACTCTCTCAGCCTTCCTGATCCAAAACAAATTTGTCAGAGGAAAGATAGACAACACATTGTTTATCTACAAGACAAATAATGATGTCATACTTGTACAAGTATATGTTGATGACATCATCTTTGGCTCAACAAATTATAAACTTTGCAAATAGTTTGAAAAACTTATGGCAAAGAAATTTGAAATGCGCATGATGGGATAACTGACTTACTTCCTTGGACTGCAAATCAAGCAGACTGATAAAGGAACATTTATCAGTCAAGAGAAGTATGCCAGAAGCCTACTGAAGAAGTATGAGCTCAGTGACTGTGCCTCAGTCAAAACTCCCATGGTTCCACCAAACAACCTTGGTCCTGACCTCACTAGAAAACTAGTGAATCAAACTCTTTTTAGAGGAATGATTGGATCACTGATGTATCTACTTGCATCAAGGCCTGACATCCAATTCTCAGTCTGTTTGTGTGCCAGATATCAATCTGACCCAAGAAAATCTGTTAGGAATATAAATATTCAGATGAAGACTCGGTCACCTCAAGTACTTATTACCACTTAATAGCTTGTAGGTTTATTAGTAACATTATTAGTAGTTTAGTTATTATTAATATTGTGGAGTGGGTCGGGTCTTTACCCATTGTCAGCTCGCTCCACAGCCCACTAGGGGCACCTAGCTTGTAACTATAAATAGCCCTTCCCACACTTGGGACGGGTTGGACCTTTCTATCATTCTAATCTAATCTCACATAGTTTTCTCTCACTAAACGGTTCCACTCTCTCTCTATATTCTACTCCTTCTATTCGATCCATATTATAGTACCATACGTGTGTTTCTTTGATCGTGAATATACTACAATTGGTATCAAGAGCCATGGTTAGGTTCACTTGTGTTTATATTCATGGATTGGTCTAGTTTTGGGGTACTTTTGGTTCGAATAGAGATTTACCTAAATCTCTCTTTTGGGCCTTGTTTAGTGGCTAGAAGTAGTTAAATCTTGTACTTTCTTGCTTAGGGTTAGTGTAGAAGTGTTGTTCGGTGCTTGGAATCATTGTTTTCGGCCTTGTGTGATTTTTTGTGGTCGATTCGTGTGATAGTGTAAAGGTGTTCATGGTAGCGTTTTGACTCTCGGTAAAAGTTTCAAAGTTGCGATTTGTGTATTGTTGGGAAAGTGATAGTTACGATTTGAGGTTTCTCAAAGTTGCGACTTGGATTATTACCGTTTTTGGTAAAAACGAAAAATCGCTAAGAAAGGGACGTGTTTGGCGTTTTGTGTGTTGCGATTTGACAAAGATAGCGACAGTTCTGTCTTCTAGTGACTTGCGATTTGGGAGTTGCGAGTTGTGTCAGTCAGAGTTGCGATTTGTCTATTGCAGTTTGATATATTGAGTTGCGACTTGAGCTATTGCAAATTGATCTTTGCGATTTTACTTTCAATTGGCGAATTACGATTTGATTATTAGCTACTAACTAAGTTGCGATTAGGTCTGTTGCTATTTGACTAATTGCGATTTGACGTTGCAAGATAACACTTGTGATTTGACTTATTGTGATTGGACAAATTGCGATTTGACTTATTGCGACTTGTCAGCTTGTAACTTGGGTTATTGCGATTTGATCAAATTGAGATTTGTCGATTGTATCTTGTACTATCATTGAAAATCAATTTTGCAAATTGCTCTGGGGTTATGATCTCTTCTGAATTGGGTAAAACGTTGCCAATGAATCAGTTTCCAACAATGTCCACTAATTCAGACTCTTTCATATCGGAGGTACTTAAATTGTACGATGCTAATGATGATCATGGGAATTCCAAGTACACACTACAAATTGAAGCAAGTGATCCTGATCCTGCTGGAATGGAAGAGTCATGCTCACAGTTACACATGGAAGAATGTCTTCAGTCTATGCAGTTTGTCAATGAAAAGGAAAGTCGAGTTGCATGCTTCCGATCACTTCAGCCACATCTCAAGACTCTGTTTGAAAAATATGAATACGTGATGGGGTACACACGGGCTTTCGCGACACTCTTTGGTCAAGAGGTTCATGATTTCATAGTAAAAATGACACTATATCTGGATCAACTTGAACAGCAACTTGACAAAGAAGAATTTTCTGAAGCAAAATCCAGAGCCGCTCTCAGTGTGATCAACAATCAACTCCAAGTGTTTATTGACTCACAATACACTGTGGACTATGATTATGATAGTCAAATGACAAAAGGGTGTTTTGCTAAGTACACTGGGACAGAGGTTGCCATGTTCAGAACAACATTGCTACAACTGATAAGGGATGTTAATGGGTTCATTGAGGAAAGGCCTAACCAAGTTGGGAATGATACAAGATCAGTCAAGTCCGATGATGGTGACAAGACAGGAGTTTGCGAACCTCAAGATCAACAAGCACCGTCTACTGTGGCACATCTGTCTGATCAACATATGGTCCTTACTAATGAACAACAACACACTAATCAAAGTAAACCTACTTGTGACACATATATGTTGAAAAAGACTGATAGCGATATCACCTCTGTTTCAACGTATATGAGTAAAAGGAGGGGAGACACTGGTCAGGATGCTGAACATGAGAATGTGTCAAGGTCTTTGTTTATGGCTGAGTCTTTCAAATCACATGACATGATTGAAAAGAAGGTTTACAATGAACTTTCAAAAAGATTTTTACAACTGGAAAAACATTGTATTGATCTCAAAATTTCAATGCAACAAATGAAAGAAAGTCTTCAAACTAGCCTTCCAACAAAAAATCAGGAATTACCTGAATTTCGTGAATTTTTTATGGTAAACAATTTGAAAGATCAGCTAGAGGCCAAGAACTTGACAATTAATAACTTAAAAACAAGACTGATTGATATGCATGACATGTACAATGATGTTAAAACCACGCATGTTACTAAAGTAGTTGAGTTACGTGCTGAAAATGAAACCTTGAAAATGCAATGTAAACAACTATACGATTCTATCAAGGAAACCAAATCTAAGGGTATAGAACAAACAAAATCCTTGATGGCCGAGAATGATAAACTTAAAGCTCAAATTCAAAGGAAAGGTTTCACTATAGCTGCCCTTAAAAATGACTTGAGGAAATTAGCTGAAAATAGTGTGAACACTAAATTTGATAAACAATCAATCTTGGGAACACCTGCTTCTAATCCAATGTGTGCAGCCCAAGTTGATGTGATCCAGATTTTTTCAAAACCAGTCACTTCACAACATAGACATAAGGGTCAGCCAGCTACTAATCACTTTAAGGATATGTCTCACAAGGCACAAGCTAAGGAAGTAAATGATTACGTCAAAGTGTACTCCCCTAAGACCAAAAACCACAATAGGCCTGTGGAACTATTGAAGCACCCTAAGAAGCCTGGTGGGCCTATTGCTGAAAGACAAGAAAACTATTCTTGTAAACTCACTAAGGTGCGTAAGAAATCTAATCCTTCGAGAGTGTACCTAAGATGGTTACCTACAGGTAGAATTTTTAAGAAAATTTGTCTTAAGTGGATACCTACTGATACAAAAAACACTTCCAAGAATGACTGCAAGAAACTGCAGAGGCAGGATACCATTGTCACTAACCAATACATATGTGAACAAAATCTATATGTTAGTGCAGGGAAACCGTGTTCGAGTGCAGGTACTTTCACAGAATGCTTCAAGAAGAAACTCAAAGTGTGGCGACCAAAAAGGGATGAAATCTCCCATAATGGAGGTTCAGAAAACCCATCTGTGACGTACGGACACAATGATTTTTGAACAGATTAGTTCAAAACTTGTATTGATATCGTGGAAAGAATGTCATGTATCCTTTGTATATATTTCTTCTTATATTGAATAGGTATATGTTTTAACTGTTTATAGTGAATTGTGTTTATAGTAGTGAGAGGCATGTCTTCTGGATATCGATAACATTTACGACCCTAGAAATGTCATTCAACAATGACACGGGGTTTTAAATGAAGCTCGAACAGAAGTTGATCCTAATAAGTAAATCATGTCTCTAGGGCTTGCTATTACTTTAGATAGCAACCCGTGTTTCCATTTGAGGACAGCTTGTCGCCAAAAAGACAGCTATCCATCCGAGGTGATGTTCACCTGAGCATGGATTACTTCATATCCATGTTCACTCGATCTGATGTACGCTTCAGTGCATCACTTCATGAAAAAGAAGAGAAATCTTCTTTGTACCCTTGGTGGTATTATGATGCCTTAAATGCTCACTGTTGGTCTATCCACATGATAAATTGCTTCACAATCAAAGAATCTATCTCTCTAATAAAATCGAGTCATTGATTGAGGGGGAGAGCAATAGCAATTTATGGCATCTATCCGGGCATCCATAAGGAATTAGGAGATTTGCCGTGCTTAATCTGAAGAGTTTGGTAGTTTATGCATAGATTGACTCCGTAGATTGACTCCTAAGTGTTCACTGCTCTCTACATTGTGGTCCTAATATCCCTTTGGTGTTAGAAATCTTCTGGATAGAAAAGACAGGGACCAAAAATGACTTGTTTTGAAAAATATTCGCCTGCTAGAAAAGACAGGGACCATATATGTCATATTGTAAATCTAGTGTGCTTGGCATATATAAACTAAGAAAAAGTTGCGTTTTGGTCATAATCCATTCATTTCCCAGTCAAATCTTTGACCAGTCACACTATTCATCATCATTCTAATCGCTAACTTGATCGATCCATCACCAAATCAACAAGTTTGCTCCTAGGTGTTTAACGAGTGGCATTCAAATTAGAAGGTTATTGTTTGTAACATAATTGGATTCTAATCTATATCTTTTATTTCCTAGGTTGTTCGAACGATTCATCAGTTGATTATTGGTTAGTGTGCTTTTTTACATTTTGATTGGTGGGATTTATATTATAGTGTGTATAAATGCTTTATGCGTTTGATTATTACTATATTATTCAATCTATGATGTTGTCATTGGTGTGGTCGAATGATGTTTGACTCAAAAATTCAAAATCATACATGTGTCCAGAATTAGAATGGTTGTTTAGATATTAGTGTGTATCTGGTGATGGTTGATTGTTTTTTAATTACATTTAGGAGTTAGATCTATTAGGGAGTAATCGCAAGAAAATATCGATGCGATGACTCACTCGATAATCTGCCTCTTGAAGATTGAATCTCTATCTAGATGCCAAAGTTGTTTGTTGAAAGTGTTTGGTACGACCCTAGAATGCCTACTTCAAATAATGAATGCTTATGTGACTTTTCGGGGATAATGTTCTAAGTTGCGTTTTGGCTGTGTACCCTTGGTTGCATTCTATCTAGGTTTCGTTTTCACTATCTACACCTATTTGCTGTTGGAAGGACTCCTAGTGTATGCGGTTTGTGGTTATGTAATGTGTGGTGTACGATTCTTGAAGGCATTGATAGACCGTATATGATAGTATCTCAATGCTATCAGCATGTGCTTCTTATGGTTGAATATTGACTGTATTTCTTGCTTGGGTATTGAATCATGATAGTGGATGCTGTAACACCCCAACCCAGCAAGGGTAGAAGTATCACATTAATGGCTTCATATCAGATCAAACAAAGCATACATTCAATAGTAATACAAAGATTCTCAAAGGTTACAAATGGAATACTAAATACACAAGGATACAAAGGAAACAAAACTAAATACTAAGTCTGCAAATGCAATCCTTCTAATGACTTCTACTTCAGAATAATTATCAAGGTCTTCTAAGTCCAAAAGTCTCTTCCCTCTTACCCAGCTTCCAACTAAAACCTGCCGCGGGAAAAGAAACGCGGCTGAGCTTAAAAAGCCCAGTGAACAGATATATAATAAACGGAAACGAAAGTAAACGGAAATGAACAGAAGTAGCATAATGAATAAGATATAAGTAAAGGTATAAAGAGTAAAGGTTTAGGACAGTCATCCACCACGAGCCCAAACAAATCAAATCATATCATATCGTAACCACAATCTTCAAATCATATAGAGGGGAGACCTCTCAGATAATCAGATAATATGAGGGGTGTCCTCATTCTTCAAATGGAGTAGCTAGCTCCCAAATTTTGTGAAAGACGTGGATTGCACCCATCATCAGTCACCAAATCAAATCATATCAAAACGAACTGTCCACGAACACGGACTCGAACCTAGGATGCATCCATTCGCCCCCCGAACAAATCATATTGGCCATATCAAATCATATCATAGTGAGCTCATATCAAATCAAAATGGGGACGGTGTAACCAAATCACTAGGGCTACACGCTAGTCATGCCATTGGTGCATCAATGACACGGCCATGTTACCTTCATGGCTAGGAAACGAACTCGGCTCGGGTATCAAACTAGGGTCAAAGGTCAAAGGTCCAAATCATAGCAAAGGTTCAAATAGTCTCAGTCATCGAATCATAGTCAAAGTCCAAATATCAAAGGTCAATGAATCCAAACGAACTGATCAAAGGTCTATCATCAACTGGTTCATTTAAAGTAATCAAATGATTTTCATAAAAATGATCTTTAATAACAGTTTTCACAAAAGTAGTCTTTAAAACTAGTTTTCATAAAAGCTTAGTCAAATTCCAATTAAAATGGTAACGCAATATTTCGTAAACATCATTTTAAAAATAGTTTTCCCTCAAAACATTTCCATGATATAATTAAAAGGTTTTCACATCTAGTTATCAAAATCAAATGAACCCTCAAAGTATCCAGTAAGTCGAATACTAATATCCCAAGGTCACGAATATCAAATGGATCATTTTAAAGGCTCAAAGAAAAAGGGTCGTAACGAACATCAAAGTCAAATGAATCGAACAAACGAACCAAAGTGTAGGAAACATAGCAATGGCTTAAGGAATCTTAAACGAATCAAGATCAATGAGTCCAAAAGAGAGAAAAGTACCCTTACTGAAAAGGGAAGAATATCTGTACCTTATGCCGCAAATGAAAACACAACAGAAAATATCAAGGTCGGAAGCAAACTCCATCTTCGGCGAATCTACACGAATTCATAACTAACTTATTAAAAGCTTATTTAATTCAGACTACTTATTTAGTCGGCTTTCCAGTTTTAGTAACTTTTCATGTTTAGTAACTTTCCAAAAATAGTAAGTTTCATTTTTAAGTATGTTAACCATTTTAAGTAACTTTCCTGATTAAGTGAGTTTCCCGAATTACTATCTTTCCGAATTAAATGGAAACTTATTAAACTTAAAGGTTAATATTAACAATATCATAGTTTATAGTTGATTGACAATTTTTTATAAAGATTAGGGTCTAATATGTCATTTAGCAAAATCTAGGGTTAAATGTGTAATTAATGACCAACTTGGATCTTGGTCGATTTAATAAATTCCTTACACACGTTTCAGGTTAACTACATTTGAAGCAACACACTCAAGCTCATTTCTAAAGACCAATTCGGACTAATTATAGAACCATACTTTAACTTTAAATCAAATATAAACCTTTCTCGAAATTGGACGCTAGCGAAACACAATGCAAGACCACAACAAATTTAGACGACAATATTATTCTTCATTCTTTTGACGCATGATTTCTTTTTTTTCCTCACATATGTTATATTATTTAATATTTATATCAACTATAAAACACAAGTTTAACCTTATTTGGAGACATGTACTGACACCAACACCGCAATACTACATCAAGAATTATTAGGGCCTGAAGGAACATTATCTTATGCTTGAGATACCAACCCACACATGAAGTCAAAACTAAGGTGCAAACACCACCTGTTCACAAGATGCGAACTATGACCTATCACAGACTCATGCACGGGAACCACGTAACTCACAACCCAATTCAAATCGAAGGCACACACACATGCGAGACAATTAAAGTATCGCGAGACCCGAACAAGCTTATCGAGACAAAACAAAACATCATGCGACCCATTTCTTAATCAACCTAAGACCTGGCAATTTCTAATCATCTCACAACTCACACGACACCAAGCATGAAACACACCTTCGATACATGCGACCACAACACAACCTTTCTTTTAACAACCACACCAAGCTATATGCGACTCACCATAGCAATAGGTTGCACATGAAATTTCAGTCACAAAACCATGCATACATACCCACGAAAACGCATGAAAGAACACATTAACAGGTTACCACACTAGACCCTCACATGCAATCACAAATAACTATATTTAACTCATTCAATGAGCATGCAAGCGACATCTCAGCAACACCTTACACGACCAACATAAAGTCACACATGACACGCAACGCACTCACACGAAACAAATACGAAACCTTTAACCTTTTTGTTACAATGCATACTAAGGTTTCTGATTTTAGTAGCTATAATGAATGTGTGATTAGGTCGAAAGAGAAATAAACCATGGTTCGCATAGGTCGAAAAGTAAAAGAACATATGAGTCGATACCACACGTCAGCAAGGTTTTATTCATATTTCATGTGATGACATACTTATAGACGCATAGATTACATGCAAATGAAACAACAACGAATCAAATGAGATTATACGAGTAACTTAGCATGTTACCGATTAGTTTTAGATGTTGTTATATTCAGATTTATGTACATATTTTTATGTGTTGAATGGGTCAAGAAAACAAGAGTGTGTTGGTGGTACCTTACTGATGTGACGAAGCAAGGAGAAGGGAACAAGAATAAGGAACCCACGAATTCAATACCCATGCTCACGAACCACAGCAGTAGCCTTATTACCCTTGAACTACTCCTCCGCAACCGTCCTTTGAACACTTGGTCTTACAGAGAAAGCAAGCGAGAGTTAGGGGAGGATCGGTGTAAATATTCTTGTTGTGTGTTCTTGTTTTGTTGACTCGGTGGAAAAATGAACTATATCAAAAGTTAGGGGAGGAGCGTGTGTAAGTTAAATTAGGAAAGAATATAGTGTTATAATTGTGATTGATAATGTGCACTTAATTTTTTTGGCGTGATAATAGGCTGAGAGTTCTTATCCCTTTGAACCAAAAGAAAACGTGTACAAGGTGTTAAGGAGGTTTAGGAAGTTTTAAGTTTGTTACAACTTATTTAGGTATTGTTTTGGTTACCTTTTATTAAAGATATTATATAACATAACATATACATAACATATAGTTTAGTTAAATGTTTTAATTTATTTCAAAACTTAGATTAAAATTCAAATTGGTACATAGAATGATGGTTCAAAATTTTGGGTTTTACAACTTATTCCCCTCTAAAAGAAAATTTCGTCCTCGAAATTTGAAGTCGCAAAGTGAACGAAGTTGTAGCAAATCGCAACAGGTCATCGTAATATTCTCATGCCCGAGGAGTTACTTCCAAAAGATCTTCAGACCAAACGTTTCTCATGACTCATATCAAAACGAGGTGGGTTCAAATTTCTCAAATGAGAGAAACTAAATTGATTCTAATCAAAAGACCACGCAACAAAATGGAGAATAGGCGAATCTTCATAAAGCTCATATAGAGAATACGAACAAGATTTCAAATCGAATTACCTGTATCAACAGTAGGGAGTTCTAAAAGGAGTTCAATATTTATAATTGAGGTCAACAAAATGCAAAACGAGAGTCCAAACTCATCCAGATATTTAATGAACGAAGGTAGAGTATACGCATAGGTAGAATGAACCTAAAGTCTCACTAATCATGGATAATCTAACGGAGATCAAATTCTAAACTTCTTAGGTACTTCCAAAGATATCCTATGGCCACAATGAGTGCACGTTATATGGTGTAAGTATTATCACGTTGATCAGGCGTCATAATACTAGCACCACATAATTATGCCTTCATGATGATCATACTTTATCTCAATTCGTAATCAAAACCACCTATCTTAATCCACCTAGTACTTCTATAATCATCAAAGGTTAACCAAAATCGAATGCCATAGTCAAGCGGGAAAACAAAACTATTCGCACGAGTATCAAAATCCCAGATAGCCAAATTGAAGTGGGGTACACCGTCACAGGCATCATATCTTCCACAATTCGTCAAAATCCCTCAAAACAAAGCCATCACCGAACATACTAAAAATAAACACGAACTGAAATACTTCTAGGGAACTCAAATCATTAGAGGGTCTTATTACCTCATCACGAAACTTAAGGGATTCAACAGAAATAAAATTTAATCGTCAAGAACTTCGGCCTTCATAAAATCTAATCTTCCAAACATGAAGGGTCTGTTTCAAAATTCCGCTCATTCAACACCTCCAATCTCTTCAAGTCCTGTTAATCTGTCTTCGTCTGTCCATCAATCGGGAAGTGAAACCAAAATCGGGAACTTATGTCTGGTTCATCGAGCCTCCTGCAGTTCTTCTTGGAATGTGATGGAGTGTTGTGGCTTTCTGGCATGATCTTTAAATCTCTTCATCATCCAGTCTGCTTCCGCTCTCAATTCATCTTAGTACAACCAAGATGAATAGGGAAGTGAGACTGTACGTCTTCATCAGCTCCAGGTTTGCCATCTTGACTAGATCTTCTGCACCGCCCACCCTTCTGCATTGAAAGGAATGTCTTCACTCTTCAGGGTAGCCTCCGTTGTTGTTAACTCCAGGTCAGGCAAAGAACACCGTTGTCTCAACAAATATCCATCTCCCAGAATGCATAAATGATCGTCAAATTTCTAACAAGGTGCAAAAATGATTTTCATGCTCTTCCTCGTCTCCGAATGTACCATTAAGTCATACAATGACCATTTGCCCAAGTACTCACGAGAAAACATCATTTATCAAATTCACGAAACAGTCAGAGCTTTAGCTAATACCATTAGCGTCACTAACCGTCATAGTAGTCGTTTACGAATATGGGGGTCGATTCCAAGAATAGACTCAATTCATCAGAAGGAAACTTCGTGCTCTGAATTTAAACATCCACATAGTCGTTTCAGGGTGGATGGACATTGGCTCCTAACAGTATTACGGTTCAGCTTCCTGTAATCAATACATATCTCTAGTCACCATCCTTCTTTATCACGAACGAACTAAAACACGCCCAGAAAATACACTCAAGTAAACTCACTTCCTGGTCTTCGGTTGTTGTTCTTCCCGGTTGCTCGAATCAATTTATATGATCCCGAACACATCTGAAAGACACCTTCACTTAGTGACTAGACAATCTCTCGGTATCATCTCAAATCCTACTTCACACTTCGGTGGAAAAATTTTTGGTGGTTCTACCAGGAATCATATTTAGAAAACGCAGGGTGCCAAATAACGTTCAACACAAGGTTCATGCTCAGACGACTCAAAGTGCCAAATAGCTTCCAAGTTAAGGTTCATTCATTGGTGTACGAAATGGTTTCTTAGAAAACTTTATAACCGCGAAAGTAACACACGAGTCTCCAGAGTAATAGCGAACGTTTAACAATCGGTAATCATGGTAGGGAGTTCAAAAATTGTTTCAAATGTTAAAGGTGAGATATAGGAGGGTAGTTGTCAATATTCGACTGATCACTCAACAAATTCCTAGTCAGAATAAAATTGAAGTTAACTATCCAAAGAAAGACGGTTCGCAAATCAAAACTTTATCATTCAAAAGTGAGGGGGAAAACATTCTTATACTCGTGGTTACACACCACAAGGTTTCTTATAAGGACAGAGATGGGCGAAACGAAATCAAATAGTGTCGAAAGATTCGTAGATACTTATCAAAAGCCAAAACATATCCAGTACGTTATCGCCATGGAGGTTCTCAGAGTGCCCGAAGTGGCGTCAAAATGATTAACGAAAGGATCAGAGTGCAATGTGGGTCTTTATCAAAATGATTAACAAAAGAAATCTGAAGATAAAGATCAAATAGTGTCAGGCAATTATTATGAAATTTCTCAATGCCTTCCAAATTTAATCAGGTTCAAATCTTAGGTGGTGCAAAGCATAAGCTTTCGATTTCCAAAAGTGATATCAACATACTCTAACCAAAAGCAAGGCACGAATCAGAGTGATGCGGAAGCAATGATACTTAAACAAATGCCTTATAGTCTACCCATTCCTCACCAGTCAAAACTTAGGTTCCTATGGGAAATCCTAAAGCAATTTTCAAAGGTTGACTTACGAGCGCCTACAGGGAAAACTTAGTGGTCCTAACTTACACAGGCCAAGGGTAAATGTATTACGTATCGCAGCCTGTCTCTCTGATACCATAATTGTAACACCCCAACCCAGCAAGGGTAGAAGTATCACATTAATGGCTTCATATCAGATCAAACAAAGCATACATTCAATAGTAATACAAAGATTCTCAAAGGTTACAAATGGAATACTAAATACACAAGGATACAAAGGAAACAAAACTAAATACTAAGTCTGCAAATGCAATCCTTCTAATGACTTCTACTTCAGAATAATTATCAAGGTCTTCTAAGTCCAAAAGTCTCTTCCCTCTTACCCAGCTTCCAACTAAAACCTGCCGCGGGAAAAGAAACGCGGCTGAGCTTAAAAAGCCCAGTGAACAGATATATAATAAACGGAAACGAAAGTAAACGGAAATGAACAGAAGTAGCATAATGAATAAGATATAAGTAAAGGTATAAAGAGTAAAGGTTTAGGACAGTCATCCACCACGAGCCCAAACAAATCAAATCATATCATATCGTAACCACAATCTTCAAATCATATAGAGGGGAGACCTCTCAGATAATCAGATAATATGAGGGGTGTCCTCATTCTTCAAATGGAGTAGCTAGCTCCCAAATTTTGTGAAAGACGTGGATTGCACCCATCATCAGTCACCAAATCAAATCATATCAAAACGAACTGTCCACGAACACGGACTCGAACCTAGGATGCATCCATTCGCCCCCCGAACAAATCATATTGGCCATATCAAATCATATCATAGTGAGCTCATATCAAATCAAAATGGGGACGGTGTAACCAAATCACTAGGGCTACACGCTAGTCATGCCATTGGTGCATCAATGACACGGCCATGTTACCTTCATGGCTAGGAAACGAACTCGGCTCGGGTATCAAACTAGGGTCAAAGGTCAAAGGTCCAAATCATAGCAAAGGTTCAAATAGTCTCAGTCATCGAATCATAGTCAAAGTCCAAATATCAAAGGTCAATGAATCCAACGAACTGATCAAAGGTCTATCATCAACTGGTTCATTTAAAGTAATCAAATGATTTTCATAAAAATGATCTTTAATAACAGTTTTCACAAAAGTAGTCTTTAAAACTAGTTTTCATAAAAGCTTAGTCAAATTCCAATTAAAATGGTAACGCAATATTTCGTAAACATCATTTTAAAAATAGTTTTCCCTCAAAACATTTCCATGATATAATTAAAAGGTTTTCACATCTAGTTATCAAAATCAAATGAACCCTCAAAGTATCCAGTAAGTCGAATACTAATATCCCAAGGTCACGAATATCAAATGGATCATTTTAAAGGCTCAAAGAAAAAGGGTCGTAACGAACATCAAAGTCAAATGAATCGAACAAACAAACCAAAGTGTAGGAAACATAGCAATGGCTTAAGGAATCTTAAACGAATCAAGATCAATGAGTCCAAAAGAGAGAAAAGTACCCTTACTGAAAAGGGAAGAATATCTGTACCTTATGCCGCAAATGAAAACACAACAGAAAATATCAAGGTCGGAAGCAAACTCCATCTTCGGCGAATCTACACGAATTCATAACTAACTTATTAAAAGCTTATTTAATTCAGACTACTTATTTAGTCGGCTTTCCAGTTTTAGTAACTTTCCATGTTTAGTAACTTTCCAAAAATAGTAAGTTTCCTTTTTAAGTATGTTAACCATTTTAAGTAACTTTCCTGATTAAGTGAGTTTCCCGAATTACTATCTTTCCGAATTAAATGGCAACTTATTAAACTTAAAGGTTAATATTAACAATATCATAGTTTATAGTTGATTGACAATTTTTTATAAAGATTAGGGTCTAATATGTCATTTAGCAAAATCTAGGGTTAAATGTGTAATTAATGACCAACTTGGATCTTGGTCGATTTAATAAATTCCTTACACACGTTTCAGGTTAACTACATTTGAAGCAACACACTCAAGCTCATTTCTAAAGACCAATTCGGACTAATTATAGAACCATACTTTAACTTTAAATCAAATATAAACCTTTCTCGAAATTGGACGCTAGCGAAACACAATGCAAGACCACAACAAATTTAGACGACAATATTATTCTTCATTCTTTTGACGCATGATTTCTTTTTTTTCCTCACATATGTTATATTATTTAATATTTATATCAACTATAAAACACAAGTTTAACCTTATTTGGAGACATGTACTGACACCAACACCGCAATACTACATCAAGAATTATTAGGGCCTGAAGGAACATTATCTTATGCTTGAGATACCAACCCACACATGAAGTCAAAACTAAGGTGCAAACACCACCTGTTCACAAGATGCGAACTATGACCTATCACAGACTCATGCACGGGAACCACGTAACTCACAACCCAATTCAAATCGAAGGCACACACACATGCGAGACAATTAAAGTATCGCGAGACCCGAACAAGCTTATCGAGACAAAACAAAACATCATGCGACCCATTTCTTAATCAACCCAAGACCTGGCAATTTCTAATCATCTCACAACTCACACGACACCAAGCATGAAACACACCTTCGATACATGCGACCACAACACAACCTTTCTTTTAACAACCACACCAAGCTATATGCGACTCACCATAGCAATAGGTTGCACATGAAATTTCAGTCACAAAACCATGCATACATACCCACGAAAACGCATGAAAGAACACATTAACAGGTTACCACACTAGACCCTCACATGCAATCACAAATAACTATATTTAACTCATTCAATGAGCATGCAAGCGACATCTCAGCAACACCTTACACGACCCAACATAAAGTCACACATGACACGCAACGCACTCACACGAAACAAATACGAAACCTTTAACCCTTTTTGTTACAATGCATACTAAGGTTTCTGATTTTAGTAGCTATAATGAATGTGTGATTAGGTCGAAAGAGAAATAAACCATGGTTCGCTAGGTCGAAAAGGAAAAGAACATATGAGTCGATACCACACGTCAGCAAGGTTTTATTCATATTTCATGTGATGACATACTTATAGACGCATAGATTACATGCAAATGAAACAACAACGAATCAAATGAGATTATACGAGTAACTTAGCATGTTACCGATTAGTTTTAGATGTTGTTATATTCAGATTTATGTACATATTTTTATGTGTTGAATGGGTCAAGAAAACAAGAGTGTGTTGGTGGTACCTTACTGATGTGACGAAGCAAGGAGAAGGGAACAAGAATAAGGAACCCACGAATTCAATACCCATGCTCACGAACCACAGCAGTAGCCTTATTACCCTCGAACTACTCCTCCGCAACCGTCCTTTGAACACTTGGTCTTACAGAGAAAGCAAGCGAGAGTTAGGGGAGGATCGGTGTAAATATTCTTGTTGTGTGTTCTTGTTTTGTTGACTCGGTGGAAAAATGAACTATATCAAAAGTTAGGGGAGGAGCGTGTGTAAGTTAAATTAGGAAAGAATATAGTGTTATAATTGTGATTGATAATGTGCACTTAATTTTTGGCGTGATAATAGGCTGAGAGTTCTTATCCCTTTGAACCAAAAGAAAACGTGTACAAGGTGTTAAGGAGGTTTAGGAAGTTTTAAGTTTGTTACAACTTATTTAGGTATTGTTTTGGTTACCTTTTATTAAAGATATTATATAACATAACATATACATAACATATAGTTTAGTTAAATGTTTTAATTTATTTCAAAACTTAGATTAAAATTCAAATTGGTACATAGAATGATGGTTCAAAATTTTGGGTTTTACAGATGCTGTTTGGTTGTCATGGTTGTATTGTTGTGAATGTTTTCTCAACTTGTTCATAGTTGCGTTTTGATGATCTGTTCTTACTTGCGACTTGATAATCTGTTCTTGCTTGCGATTTGCTCTAGTTAAGTTGCGACTTAGTGAATAAATGTCTGCATATTGCGAGTTGACATGGTGTTGTATGTTTGCGATCTGCATGATTCTACCATGTTGCGATTTGATTCATCAAGCTGCTAGTGCCATGTGTCTAGTTGCGATTTGAGTATTTTGGACTTACGGAATTATTTACGACTTGATCTAATCGCAAACTTGCGTTTTGATCTAATATTGCAAGGAGCATGTTTCTAGTTGCGATTTGAGTGGTTTGGTCTTATGTGATTACTTGCGACTTGATCTGATCGCAAACTTGCGATTTGAACTCATAATTTATGCGACTTGACCTGTTTGGTGATTGTTGCGATTTGAGTACCTTTGCGATTTGAACCAGTGCATGCTTGTGATTTGTATGTGGTACTATATGATATGTTTAATGAATATTGCGATTTGTGTTATTTGGAAGTTGTACCATAAATTGATTGCGACTTGATGGTTGTAAGTTGGTTTATTGAGGTCCTTGTGTTATTCAAATCCATGTTCATGTCATATATATGCTCAAATTTGTTATGTGCTGCATGCTATTAGATTTCGAGTCCTTTCTCTATCAGTAGTCATCTGTGATATCATATACTGTGTACTAACCTCGTGCATTGGCTCCCGTCTAACTCAACATATGTATGCTGGCTCTTCTGTGAATGTGTGTATGTGCAGATTAAATGGCTGACACTGAGATTAATGTTTCCTCTGAGCAAGCCCATGTGGTCCCAACTCCAGTTCGTACAGACGAACAAATTCTCCCACGTGACAAATGGGTACCTATTGGAAAGAGCAACTATTATGTAGATATGGAAAGGTCTCAACCTAATCCCATTTGCAAAATAGCAGTTG
Organism: Artemisia tridentata subsp. tridentata; assembly: GCA_021014915.2. Classification (NCBI taxonomy): domain Eukaryota; kingdom Viridiplantae; phylum Streptophyta; class Magnoliopsida; order Asterales; family Asteraceae; genus Artemisia; species Artemisia tridentata. The sequence goes on along the minus strand of CP139508.1, from coordinate 213,524,996 downwards.
ATATACTAAAGGAAACCACTTTCTTCAGAGCATTCACAGCCTGTTCAACCATACCTTCTATATACATTCAGCAGTTCTAGAACACAATCCATCTCAACAAAGATACTAGGTGCTACCGTTGTCAATTAGATGAACGGTGGCATGAGCTCACTAAAGACACTCTCAGAGAGGCTCTTCAAATCTCACCTGTCATCATGAATAAACCATTTACTCAACCACCTTCATCCGAGGTTCTCATCAACTTCATAAATGACCTGGGCTACCCAACAACTGTCAACAGGTTGTCATCAGTAATCACCAATGACATGTATCAACCATGGAGGGCAATTGCTACTATCATCAACTTATGTCTTACTGGGAAGACTTCGGGTTATGAAAGGCCTAGGGCTCGAGTGCTACAAATACTATGGGGGGTTGTAAAATGTGCAAACATAGATTTCGCTGAAAGGATTTGGGAAGAGTTTACCTACTCCATTCACACCTTCCTGGAAGACAAAATGAAACTGGAATTACATCAGACCAGCAAGAAGTCAGTCAGAAAGTTGGTAATTCCGAGCATCCGATTCACTAAAATGATAATTCACCATCTTTATTCTCTTCACAAATTTCATCCTAGATCTGACTCTCCTCTCCACCTGCCTTCCGATGAACACGTTCTGGGAAACCTCAAGTTTACTGCCAAAGGAACCAAACAAGAAATCTTTGGAATGATTATACCTGAATCTCTCCTATCAGATGTTATTCGACAAGCTTCCTATTATCAGGATTATCTGAATAAAGTAGAGTCATATCAAAGGGTTCTTTCGGACAGTCTAGGTGGTAACACTGAATCCCCTGCATCAGAAGCTCAGAAATCATCAAGCAAAGCCAACCTAAAACAAAGAAGAGGAAGGATGCACCCACTGAAGTCGAGGTTCCTAAGAAGGCTAAGAAAATCAAAAGGAATGCCACAAGCAAGAAACGTGGATCCAAGAGACCTAAGTCAAAAGGTCAAGTTGGTGATGAAGATGTCGTTGTACCTGAGCTAACTCTAAGAAATGAAGAAGATGCTGATCTCCAACAAGCCCTGGAGCTTAGGGCTAAGGAACATGCTGAATCAACGGGGCATTCTGCGAAAGGTGTAGTTATTAGAGAACCAGAGTCAGGAAGTCGTGAACCATTGCCTATCGTAGAAGGCAAGGGAAAAGGGATCGCTACAGCAGTACAAGCTGCACAAACTCTTCTAATAATTTCATCTCCTGCCCCCAAGACGACAACAAAGTTCATACTTAGAAAACGTGGATCGGAATCATCCAAAACACTTGACTTATCTGATGGTGCTCAAGAGGAATCCCCTAGTTTAGAAGTTAATCTAGACTCCAGTGATACTGAAACTGATGAGAATTCAACCATGGATAAGGATGCTGAGATGGAGGTTCCACATACTCAGATAGGGGATCCACAATCCCAAGAGGAGAACCCACAAGTTCAAGTTAATGATGAAGCTGAGCCTGAAAGCGCTGTCAAGGAAACCCAAGTCACGGAAATGAAAACCACAACAGACCCTCCACAGGAATTGCAACATGAAGAGTTTGTGGCTACGGCATACCCAGATGTGCATGAGAATTTGAAAATGAGAGATGATGAGCAGTCTCACCTAAATGAACCAACGGAGTCTACAGGCACCCTGTCTTCACTCAAAAACCTAGAAACCGACTTCAACTATGGTGACCAATTTCTCATGGATAAAGCTAATGACAACGGTACAGAGACTGGAAAAAAATAGGACGAAAAGGAAGTTGAGTCAATGGTGTCGGTGCCGATCGAACAAGACATGTCGGGTATTAGACCTATGACAGCTCCAGACTCCACACCAGCACCCGTCATAGTAATTTCCTCACCTGATGCAACCACTGCTGCAACCGTCTCCCCAGAGCCACCGTCAGATTTAGCATCTCAGCTAGCAACAACCTTAAAGCTCCTTTCCGATATGACACAAAAGATGAACAATTATGAACGTAGATTGCTGAAGTTGGAAAAGATTGATATTGAACAAAAAGCAATGGTTGTTGTTTATAAACACGCAGAGGAGGTGGTCAAATGGGCAATGGAAGCACCTATGCAAGCTCGATTTAGAGATCTTCCCACTGTCGATATGAAGGTAATTCTTCACAACAGAATGTTTGAAACTGGTCAGTATGAAGGTCATGAAGATCATCAGAAGCTATACGAAGCCTTGAATAAATCGATGGACCTGGATGAACATGATTTCCTCGTGACTGAATTAAATGAACAACAGAAGAGGAAGAAAAAGAGACAAGACAAACCCTGTACACCACCTGGATCTCCACCACATTCTCCTCCACCTCCTCCACCAGATGGCGACTCTGGAGCAGCAGGGTGTTCAGGAGCTTCAGGTTCTACCCAAGCTCAAGCTCATCATCACCCTTTGCATCAACTATTGGAAAAGATTAAGCTCCTCCCTCGTCTGGTCCTAGCACATCTAAGAGTGTTTCAGCTACTGGATTTCTTGCATGGACAACGGTTGATACTTGATTCAAGCCTTCATTCCCCCCCCCCCCCCCCCCGTTCCATAGGAATTCGTCATGAATGAGGAATCGGCTGCAAAAGATGTAAATTCTCACACTGATGACGAAGAAGACACAGCAAATGCCCATATTCCAAAAGTTAATCCTAATCAAGCATGGTGGATGGAATTCTTAAGAAAAGACACACCGGATGACTCAGGCTCCATAAGAAATCCCCCCACCAGGGAAGACATGGAAACTTGGTGGAAACCCGTACCTGATGAAGAACAAGCTCCAATTCCTGAACCAGATTGGTCTGTTCCATCATCAGACACAATAGTTCCTGAAAACAACTAGGCAGCTGCAATTGCATCTCAACACGAATCTCCTCCTGAGAACTCACTACTGGCGAAAACTTGTGATATGGGGTCTTTTATTAATTGGTTCTGTAAGAAGAAAGGCGTCTCGAATCTCACTCCTCAGGATCTGGAAGGTCCAGCTTATGAGATTGTCAAAGTGTTTCACCCTGATGTGCATCATCTTCAATACCAGATGGAAGAATGTCACAGAATTTTAACTGATCAAGTAGATGACCGGATTCTCTCCTTCAAAGTCAGCAGACCTCTTCCCTTTTATGGTCCACCAGGTCATGTTACTTTTCAAGCTGACTTCTTCTTCAATAACGATCTGGATTATCTCCGGTTTGGGGATAAAGGTGGCAGACAGGCTTTATCTATCACCAAGATGAAGGCGGCCCACTACCCTGATATTGAGTTAGAACAAATGGTGCCCGATTAGATATGGTCAAATGAAGAACACAAGTACGATGTAGTTGCATCTTATGGTATCATACATTGGTGGTTCCACAAGAATCGGTTTTATATTGAAAGGCACGCTGCAGAGGGTAGTCGTCGGGGTGTACGCTCTCATTTGAGAATCTTGAGTGTTATTAAAGTTGAAATTCAACCTATGTACGAGTATGAATATCTCAAAAGAATAGTGCTTCGTTGTGCTGATCAGAATGAGTACGTTATTGCTGAAAGCGACTTCAAACATCTATTTCCAAGTGATTTCGAGGATCTCTTCCTGCTGAATCTTCAAGGGCACCTGGATCATCTTCCTCCCCGTGATAAGAAAATTCTATCAGCTGCTGTCAACCTATGGATCAGGGGTCTTGTCATCAGGAAAAGGGTAAGTGACTTTCAACTTGGGATTGAGAGCTACCAGACCAAACTTAATCTCACAAAGCCGAACTGGGGGGGGGGTAAGGGTCTCGAGTTCATGCACGACTTCAAAGTGATCGAATCTCCAAGAGCCGTCAAGTTCACTGACAAGTATGGGGCTCCAATGATGGTGCGACTCAGTGAGATTCACAAGTTTAATGATGGAACCCTGAGAATGATCGATGAAGCACTGGATTTTAGGGTGAAAGAAGTCAAGATCAATCCACAAAACCCAGGATTCAACACTCGATTCTGGACTGATATGGATGTGCGGAGAAGTGAGGAGTTTATGAGAGCCATAGAGCGACGGCTGAAAACAAGAAGGATCTTTCGCAACCTGGAGAGCTTCGTCAGTGGCAAGTTCGTGAAGGAGACTACCGACTACTGGAGAGAACGGGATGAACAGATTCTCTCTGTAGTGTTTTGTCTTGTCGTCTTTTGAACGCATGTAATTATATTATGTGATAAACTTTGCACTGACCTTGTAATAATCTATATGTGATGTGTGTATAATCAGCAGTAAATCTCCCTCTTAGATTAAGGGGGAGCATTGTATGTTCCATTATCAGAATTAATTAAATCGGACACATTTTCTCCCACATTTTTCTAACTTATTTAAATCAATTGGGATCACAAATCTCAAATGGTTTGAAATTTTTGATCGGGGGAGAGAATGTGATTTAAATATGAAATCTGATAAAATGTGATGATTTGAATGTAAAAGTAAGCTCTCCCGTATGCGCTAAACTATTTTGTATATCAATGCGTATATTGAGGGGGAGCAAATGGTTTATTGAAACAAAAAGGATTGGGCATCTCATGCGAGCGTGACTCAGACTTTACAAATGAATTGACGAAACTTATACTGTCATCAATCGAAAGGATGCGTCTTGGCCGGGTAATAATTTCAAGCTGGTCAAACCAGTGATGTAAGCGTGTCTCGAAAAAGACGTATCTGAGTAGAGTGTACCGTTTCGAGAAAATTTCTGTGGACTTGACTTGACCAGGTAATAATTTCAAGCTGGTATAACCAGTGATGTAAGCGTGTCTCGAATAGGTCATGTTCACTGAAAGTGGATCAATTCAAAAAGTGTGAGCTCCACCCAACATGTGCAAATTTATAATTAAAACATCGGAGCACTTGTTGAGGGGGAGCATTTGAAAAATATAAAACTCTCAAAGTGTTAGCAAAATGTGTTTCATAATCATGAACACTTTGAGAGATTTTTCAAGGATTTGGTTAATGGCAATTGTGGAAGAACACCAAAGACCGACCATTTTATTTAACGTATTGGAGTTATAAGGATGGTAAGGTTAGGTACAAGTTCCCACGATCCCGCCAGAGCCGGAGGGATCTACCCAGGGACAATCCACTAGTTAGTGTTGAAGTCCTTAGGTATGAATTAAAAAAAAAAGAGAAAAGTGAATAAGGGAAGAGTACCGACTCAGATGGAGCTAGTTCTGGAACAAACCCAACAAGGTTCTAGTTATGAAGTCTCGGTAAGCACTGAAGGGGTTGAAGAATGAAAAAGAAATGTAAAGATAAAGGGTGAAAAGAAAGAAGCCCTCCTTACACTTTAGGCAAAAACCGGGTCAATACATATGCTGTCAGAATCACTTGGTTGATTGCTGACATTGAAGACAAAGTATCATGGACCCAGTGATACGCTGCACAACCCTCCCTAGCCACTCAAGGTCCCTCAAAGGACTCTTGTTTCACTTGTCACGGAGATCAATACATTTCTATCGTCTCTCTCGCTCCGAGATAGATGATATTGAAAAGGTGGCAGTCCTCTCCAGCCTCCGATCACCAAATCAAAACGCACAATTGAGTCTAGAGCCACGAGATGCATAATAAGATCTCATAGGAACACTTACTACTTCTACACTGGTGGCTCAACATTAAGGACACCAGTTGTAAACTTAAGAGTCCTACGCAGATCTTAGCAATCTGCCAGAACATTTATGAGAGAATTTACGAATGTAATTCTCAATGATTGAATGGAAATTCCTGCCAGGGTCAACATCAAACAGCCCTGAAAGCAGGTCACTTCGGTAATTCCTTGTGGATTACGCTTAGTGATCGCGGCGGTTTCAAATGGTCTACAGTCGTGGAGTGATCTCCAGCGACTCACCTAATCGTTGATTTACTACGGTAAATCTTTAGAACCCCCTGTGGGTTTCCGATTTAGGAACGGTCTTGGTAAGGATTAGAGAGAGTTTACACACTATGCTGTTAACAATCTCGAAGTCCAAACCTGTAAGTACCAGACGTTTTTATTGCTAACAGTCGTATGCAGGAACACCTGGCGATTGTAGCTGATTGCTGTTGTTGCTGATAGCGGTTGAAGCTAGTTGCTGATCAAGATGCCAATCCATCACCACATGCTCACACTACATCATCATCATATTAACAAAGAAGTCATGATAACCTATAAGACCTTCAACATCGCTTCCGCAAACTCTGATGCTGAAAGATCATGACACTAAGTAGTATGAGCATGCCGGCTCAATGAATATTTCATCACATGGAAACATATTGATGAAAGATGACTAGAAGAAAATGATGGATGATGAAGTCAAAGAATACACAAAAATCATCCAAGATTGAAGAATAGTCATCTAAAGCACGCTGTTGAACGCACAAAGATCGGCGAAGTTGAAGATTCACAATCTACGAGCTATGAATTCAAGATCCAAGGATAGAGTGCTAGAATTCAAATCATTACTTCCGGGGTGACCTCCCTTAGGGGGAGATTGTTAGGAATATAAATATTCAGATGAAGACTCGGTCACCCCGAGTACTTATTAGCACTTAATAGCTTGTAGGTTTATTAGTTACTGATGCGCGTGATGTTTTGGCAGTTTTAATGCCTACTCAAGTTTTAAATTTATATTTAGCCGACTTATCAATAACACACACACTTAACGAGCAGTGTACCCGGTCAGTATGAATATAATGGTAAGTAGAGTGTCGATCACTAAGAGTGGAACGTATTATCTCGTTATTCTAATCAGTATTTTAATATCCTAACGCAAGGGGGTTTCAGCCTGAGAGACTGGCACGATTTGTTTGCAATTAAATAATAAAATAAACCAATAGGCACGAATCAGCAAGTAGCACACACGTACACAGATAAATACTCGAGACAATAAGAGGGCTGTCCTTATGATTAAGTAGATTGTCACTTGTTTTATTGATAGCTTTATATGAAGTGTATGTAGTTAACCCTTTCTCGTTGGTCCTATTCTTATCGGCGAGTAAACCCTTAATGATTACTTATGTCTAAAAGTTATTCCTAAGTGATCAATTTAGTAATAACCGTGGGAGCCACATTATTTTCCGCAGTCAAATGCCCGCAAGCCACTAATAAACACAGAGGTTATCAATGCACTAATAAGTAGTAACCAAAGACATCAACATATAAACTTTAATTGATGGGAAAGCAAGTATTAAAGGGAGTGCAATCTTTCGTTGTCACATTACACAAGCCACCAATCCTGATGAATTAAAGTTTGCTAACACAATAAAACAAAACTACTTAATGAATTAAACACATGCAGCACCTTCTTACAGCTCTTGTATCTTCGTTTGGTGTGTCTTGTGCTGCCTCCTTGACTGAATTCGTCCTAGGGTTCTGCTGCTTCGGTCTTCGAATCTAATTTATAATCCTCTACCAAAAGCTCTGGAATTCGTCTGGTCTTGGGGTATTTATAGTTTCTGTCTGAGGGAAGATGCGGCGCATCTAGTAAGTAGATGCGGCGCATTGACTTAACTTCGCGTGGGGTCCAAGATTATAATATTCAGGAATATTCGTACACCGCCAGAAGATGCGGCGTAACTCCATGATTAGATGCGGCGCATGTCCTCTTGTATCTTGGATCGTATTTGGTGATATCTTGATAGAGATGCGCCGTATGTAATGAGTGAGATGCGGTGCATCTGGAGCAGATTAGTCTTGATCTTCTTCATTTCAGTAGACTCTTAACTTCTTGCATGTTTTGCTCCATAATTAGTCCAAAATCGCTAAGTTTCACCAAATGCTTGTTTTTACCTGAGAATTACAAAAGTAAACGATTAAGTATCAATCCTCATACATAATATAGTAAAACAAGTCAAATTAATAGGATAAATGATAGTAATAAAATGTACTTATTTGAGTTCATCAAATATCCCCCCACTTGAACTTTACTTGTCCCCAAGTAAACCTTAGAATTTCTCTTATGAAAATGTATCCTAAAAGATGTTAGGATTTATTTTTATATTTAAGCATGTATTCGTTTATTTCATAATCACACAACTAAACACTTAACGAATTAGAAGTAAAGTAAAATAATTTGATAAAAGCAAATCTAATCGTTTAACTGTCCAGTCGTGACGAATATTCTATCATAAGCTTGGCAAGTATACACATCTCCTCCACTAAAGCTAAGGAATAACAAGTCTAAAGCGGTAAAAAGGGTTTTCAGGCTTAAGGGTTAATTATTCTTGATCACTATTGATGAACTCAAATAAGTACATTTTATTACTATCATTTATCCTATTAATTTGACTTGTTTTACTATATTATGTATGAGGATTGATACTTAATCGTTTACTTTTGTAATTCTCAGGTAAAAACAAGCATTTGGTGAAACTTGGCGATTTTGGACTAATAATGGAGCAAAACGTACATAAAGTGGAAGTCTACTGACATGGACAAGATCAAGTCAATTCTGCTCCAGATGCGCCGCATCTCACTATCAACATACGCCGCATCTCTATCAAGATATCACCAGATACGATCCAAGATACAAGAGGACATGCGCCGCATCTAATAAAGAGTTACGCCGCATCTTCTGGCGGTGTACGAATATTCCTGAATATTATAATCTTGGACCCCACGCGAAGTTAAGTACATGCGCCGCATCTACTTAAGTAGATGCGCCGCATCTTCCCTCAGACACAAACTATAAATACCCCGTAGACCAGACACATTAAAGAGTTCCACAGGTTCGGAAGTTCGAAAACCTAAACACCGAACAGAAGAGAAGGACGAATTCAGTCAAGAAGGCAGCACAAGACACACCCAAATCGAAGATACAAGAGCTGTAAGAAGGTGCTGCATGTATTTAATTCATTAAGTAGTTTTGTTTTATTGTTTTAGCAAACTTTAATTCATCAGGATTGGTGGCTTGTGTAATGTGACAACGGAAAGATTGCACTCCCTTTAATACTTGCTTTCCCATCAATTAAAGTTTATATGTTGATGTCTTTGGTTACTACTTATTAGTGCATTGACCACCTCTGTGTTTATTAGTGGCTTGCGGGCACCCGACTGCGGGACAAGGTGTGGCTCCCACGGTTGTTTCTAAATTGATCACTTAGGAATAACTTTTAGACATAAGTCGTCATTAAGGGTTTACTCGCCGATGAGAATAGGACCAACGAGAAAGGGTTAATTACATACACTTCATATAAAGCTATCAATAAAACAAGTGACAAACTACTTAATCATAAGGACAGCCCTCTTATTGTCTCAAGTATCTATCTGTGTACGTGTGTGCTACTTGCTGATTCGTGCCTATTTGTTTATTTTATTATTTAATTGCAAACAAAACTGTGCCAGTCTCTCAGGCTGAAACCCCCTTGCGTTAGGATATTAAAATACTGATTAGATTAACGAGATTATACGTTCCACTCTTAGTGATCGACACTCTACTTACCATTATCTTCATACTGACCGGGTACACTGCTCGTTAAGTGTGTGTGTTATTGATAAGTCGGCTAAATATAAATTTAAAACTTGAATAGGCATTAAAACTGCTAAACCGCAACGACACATCACGCGCATCAAGTTTTTGGCGCCGCTGCCGGGGAGTGAATTGTTATTTTCTGTTAATTTGATTAGTATTTTAATTAGGTTTTTCTTTTTATTAGATTAATTGCATCATTGTACTATTTTGCATATTTGTTGTATTGTGTGTTATTTGTTTGCTTTTGTTTTTATTTTTGTGTGTTTTATTTTTTGTTTCGTGTGTTTAATTTTTATTTTTATTTTTCGTATTTTTCTGTTCTGCTATCGTTGTACTGTGCTAAATCAAACGATACGGCGCATCTGATCTCTCAGATACGGCGTATTGCGTTTAATTTTTTTTTTAATACAACGCGTTTAATTAATTCGATACGACGCATCTTTTCCCCAAGATACGGCGTATCTGTTTTTAATAAGAAAATTTTTCTAAGCGATAAAATAATACGACGCATCTTCTTTTGAAGATACGGCGTATCTGTTTTGATAAAATTTTTTTCTAAACGTTAACGCCATACGACGCATCTTCTTTTGAAGATACGGCGTATCTATTATTTTAATTAAAAACAGTTTGCGAATTATTAAACAAATACGGCGTATCGATTTCCGTCGATACGGCGCATCTTACTGAATCAAAAATCTTTTATTTTTAAACGTAACGAAAATACGGCGCATTAACTTTCGTTAATACGACGCATTTAATTTTAATTAGATAAACTGATTTTTGATTAATTAATTCGATACGGCGCATTCATAAATTTAAAGCGGCGTATCTATTTTCTGAATAGAGTCTGATTAAATTTTAACGTATTAAGATACGGCGTATCCAACTCTTTGGATACGGCGCATCGTCCCTAGATATCAGTTACTTGTATTCATATATCCGTTTCTATATTCATTAATTTCTCTTCTAGCGAACAAATCCTACTGATGATTTTACCTTGGATGACAGATTTTGCTATGGAAGACATGTCAGTTAACGGATATCTTGCTAAGGAATGCTTGTTTTCAGATTCATTCAATGTACTCATGATCGATGCAGACTTATTCTCTTGGGAGACTCCTCTTGAAGCTGCTTTTAAGGAATTTATGCGTTTATGCAACATTGACAAAGAGGTATTCTCTTATGATGTATTTGTGAGGTACACTGGAGAAGAATTGTCGCTCTTATGGCCTAAGATTGAAGCAGAAGGATTGAACTGGACTACTATCGAAGAAGATGATGGGAAATTCTCTATTGCATACATGGACTCAAGCAACAACAACTGTAGTGGAGACAATACCCAAAACTCTTACATGCCTTATTTCGAGTGGTACTGGGGATTAAATGAGAACTATCAGGATAATGACATGAATTATGCTTTGGCGGAATTACTGTTTCATGGCAGGATAGTAAGATTGATAGACCTCTCCCTCAATGATTGGTTAGAACTCAAATATGGTAGTCCGGAATTTGCCCCTGCAAACGAAGTCAAGGAGATTATGACTTCATGGTTGACTCGGAGTTTTAAGAAACAATTTAACGAGTTCATGGAGATAAAAAAGAATATGATTGGAAAGGTTTGCTTTGACGTTAACCATGACCCTAACGATGTTGATTTTTCTGAATGGTTAGCTAGTAAGTTTAATAACCATAAGAGCATGGATCGAGCTACTAAGGATGCATTATGGGTATATTGGATGAGAGGAGAAGACGAAGAAGTAGAAAGCGATTATAGGTTGTCACATCATGATTCAACAATCAATGAGGGCATTGAAGAACTTTTCAGAATTGACATTGATTTGTTAGAGTATGAGACACCCTTGTGCAAGCAGTTCAAGGAATTTAACTACCTTCTTCGAGTCGATGATGATGTGCTTACTGGGGATCTACCAGGATTTAAGACTTATGACGATTTCAAAAACACCTGGTACTATGAATGGAATGACCAAGTACCATGGGTTTGGGATAAACCATGGGAATTTGAGCACATTAATCATACCTGTACACCCTTCGTTTTCAAAGACGGGAGTAGTGTTTGGCCAACCTGTGACTATAAAAGTGACGGAACCTGTAATGGGGGAAGTATAATTGGGATAAAAAGAGTTGGAAAGGATGTAACCTTTGAAAATTATGAGTGGTACGATAATGTTGAAGACTGCCCACGGAAATCGGAAGCTTTACAAGAAAAGGGCAGGATTGAACGCTTGAAAGGACTTAAGGGGACATCGGATACTACTTTCTGGGAATGGGTGCATAAACAGTTTGATGATTTCACAAAGCTTAGTCGACGGTTACAATATGACTTGGAAAGAGAATGGGAGGCGATTCAAGATGATAATAATGATAAGTCGTTGATTGAGGAACTAGATGACTATTTGATTAAGGATCCTTATTTTAAGTTTGTTGACAAGGACGAAGAAGAGTTTACCAAAAGAAAGTGTCAACTACTTGGGATTCCATACAATGAGCCACCCATGATTATTTCTGAAAAATTTAAAATCATCAAATATTCTTTGGGTCCTGATGAAGAATATACTGCGGTGAAAACAAAGAATTATACTAGGCTAAGTCGAACTGAAGAAAACGTCGCAGAGATATACGGGAAAATCTTTCGGATGAAGGAAGAAGGATGGACCGTGACAAGGACCAACTAAGGAGCTGAACGTGAGTCTAACTTGAAGACTCTGGAATAAAGACAAGTGCTGACCGGGAGACAACCCGGATTTATCTTTTATTATTCTGTTTTCTGTGTCGAGTCAGTCCAGGCCGCACGAAGATACGGCGCATCTCAGTCCTGAGATGCGACGCATCCTCTGCAATGGTCATATCTTATTTTATTTTTCTGCATTTTTATTTTCGACTTTAAAACTTTTATCAGTTTATTTTAATGCGGCGCATCCCTGGTTAAGGATGCGGCGCATCTTTATTCTGATCCGTATTAATTCCAGGCTCGATACGGCGTATCTTCTTCAATAAGATACGGCGCATCGACTGACCTGATGATTTTCAGTTTTAATTTTTAAGTTTTATTTTTCCTAACTACTAATGTATTATGCAAGTTGAACCTTTCTTATCTTAGGTGTGTTTTAAAGTGTTGGTGGTATTATAGTTTTCTGAATTTCCTGTGGATACATCAAGTATGAAGCTTTAACGTTCTAATCCACAAGAAAGATGATTTTTGCTCATATACTAATGGAGGATCATACCGAGCAAATCTCAGGGGAGTTTTTCTGTTCTAATTCTTTTTATTTCCAGTTTTTAACCTTTTATACAAACAACGAGGACGTTGTTTAACTTAAGTGGGGGGATAGGAGAATTAGAACACTTAACACTTACTTGTCCTAAACTTTTTCAAAAATTATGCTTAAAATGTGCTTAATATATCAAACTTAAAAATTTTTAGCATGTTTTTGTTTAAGATCTAAGTTGCATAACTGCACACATGACGTTATTTTCAAAAATTGTGATTTTCCAAAATTCACAAATCTATGAGTGTGCCGGTGACTTGTAAACTTTAGAACTTGGCTTGTATACTATTCGAGACCACCATAATGAGTATTATTTATTTAATTGGAATGACTTGTCTAACTTGGTAAAATTCTAGGATTACACCCAAAAAGCCTTTATATGTTATGTGTTATTAGCTAACTACACTGGTTAGTTAACCCCCGTATAAAACCTTTTGTTACTCTCACTTTTAGAGTAAGATACCCCTAGAAAAACATTCAGAGCCATTCCTTTCGTTTCTTACACCTATGTTTAAAATGTTTCGTTACACCTTAAACCTTAGCCTACCCTGTAGATTAGAATCCGTGGTTGGTTAATTGCTATAGGCAGAGTGTGTTTCCTTACATTACCTGTGTTCGCGTGCGTAATTCATTATATATGGTTAGGTCGGGAAATTGCACAATGCAATTGGAGTGAAAGTAAATATTGTATATTTTAGAATTTATTTTTCGTGTGTTTACTACTTTCACTATTTACCATTATTTCTGAAGTTATGAAAAGTATGGAAAAATTATCCGGAAAGAAAGTTATAGTGATGTGGTGAAATTTTACACATCTATGTTTTTGTTTCAAGTTAAAAAAAAAAAAAAAAAAAAAAAAAAAAAAAAAAAAAAAAAAAAAAAAAATCGAAAAAATGAGAAAAGAAAAAGAAAGAAAAAAGAGTTGGATGTTTATTTTAAGCCAACGATGTAGAGTTATGTAAGTGGTTCATATGGCCACTATTTGTTGTATTATATCTATGGATTGAATGGGAATTGGCAGTTATGGGAATGCCAATTAAGGATTATTCTTTGATTAAGGTTTTGTTGAGTATAATTCGTGTCTACCTAAAGCGTGTGTTTCAAGTGTTAAAGCGTGAGTTATTCAATGATATGAGTCTTATTCATGGGATGGTTGGGATAGTGATTAACCACACTTAGGATTTTAATTTATTTGTTTTGTTTATTTTTATTTTTACACCAATTTATATCCCAAATGTTATCCATACCCTGTATTGTTCTCTATCCAACCAAACCTTTGATTTATTGAGATTAGGGATTTGAGCAATCTTAAGTATCGTAGTCGTGGATTCGGCTATGTATTTATGATTTTGTCGCCCTTTTTGATATATTATTATTGGTGAAGTTTGGACCTATCTTTAGCCTATTCGAGTTAAGGATTTGAGCAATTGCAAGTATCGTGTTCGTGGATTCGATCATGTATTTGTGATTTTGTCGCCTTTTCTGGAATTTGAGATCGATAGTGTAAATAAGAATAATTAACCCTTAAACCTAAAAACCCTTTTTACCGCTTTAGACTTGTTATTCCTTAGCTTTAGTGGTGGAGATGTGTATACTTGCCAAGCCTATGATAGAATATTCGTCGCGACTGGACAGTTAAACGATTAGATTTGCTTTTATCGACTTATTTTATTTTACTTCTAATTCGTTAAGTGTTTAGTTGTGTGATTACGAAATAAACGAATACATGCTTAAATATAAAAATAAATCCTAACTTCTTTTAGGATACATTTTCATGAGATTTAATCTAAGGTTTACTTGGGGACAAGTAAAGTTCAAGTGGGGGGATATTTGATGAACTCAAATAAGTACATTTTATTACTATCATTTATCCTATTAATTTGACTTGTTTTACTATATTATGTATGAGGATTGATACTTAATCGTTTACTTTTGTAATTCTCAGGTAAAAACAAGCATTTGGTGAAACTTGGCGATTTTGGACCAATAATGGAGCAAAACGTACATAAAGTGGAAGTCTACTGACATGGACAAGATCAAGTCAATTCTGCTCCAGATGCGCCGCATCTCACTATCAACATACGCCGCATCTCTATCAAGATATCACCAGATACGATCCAAGATACAAGAGGACATGCGCCGCATCTAATAAAGAGTTACGCCGCATCTTCTGGCGGTGTACGAATATTCCTGAATATTATAATCTTGGACCCCACGCGAAGTTAAGTACATGCGCCGCATCTACTTAAGTAGATGCGCCGCATCTTCCCTCAGACACAAACTATAAATACCCCGTAGACCAGACACATTAAAGAGTTCCACAGGTTCGGAAGTTCGAAAACCTAAACACCGAACAGAAGAGAAGGACGAATTCAGTCAAGAAGGCAGCACAAGACACACCCAAATCGAAGATACAAGAGCTGTAAGAAGGTGCTGCATGTATTTAATTCATTAAGTAGTTTTGTTTTATTGTTTTAGCAAACTTTAATTCATCAGGATTGGTGGCTTGTGTAATGTGACAACGGAAAGATTGCACTCCCTTTAATACTTGCTTTCCCATCAATTAAAGTTTATATGTTGATGTCTTTGGTTACTACTTATTAGTGCATTGACCACCTCTGTGTTTATTAGTGGCTTGCGGGCACCCGACTGCGGGACAAGGTGTGGCTCCCACGGTTGTTTCTAAATTGATCACTTAGGAATAACTTTTAGACATAAGTCGTCATTAAGGGTTTACTCGCCGATGAGAATAGGACCAACGAGAAAGGGTTAATTACATACACTTCATATAAAGCTATCAATAAAACAAGTGACAAACTACTTAATCATAAGGACAGCCCTCTTATTGTCTCAAGTATCTATCTGTGTACGTGTGTGCTACTTGCTGATTCGTGCCTATTTGTTTATTTTATTATTTAATTGCAAACAAAACTGTGCCAGTCTCTCAGGCTGAAACCCCCTTGCGTTAGGATATTAAAATACTGATTAGATTAACGAGATTATACGTTCCACTCTTAGTGATCGACACTCTACTTACCATTATCTTCATACTGACCGGGTACACTGCTCGTTAAGTGTGTGTGTTATTGATAAGTCGGCTAAATATAAATTTAAAACTTGAATAGGCATTAAAACTGCTAAACCGCAACGACACATCACGCGCATCAACTATCGATCTCAAATTCCAGAAAAGGCGACAAAATCACAAATACATGATCGAATCCACGAACACGATACCTGCAATTGCTCAAATCCTTAACTCGAATAGGCTAAAGATAGGTCCAAATTTCACCAATAATAATATATCAAAAAGGGCGACAAAATCATAAATACATAGCCGAATCCACGACTACGATACTTAAGATTGCTCAAATCCCTAATCTCAATAAATCAAATGTTTGGTTGGATAAAGAATAATAAAGGGCATGGATAACATTTGGGATATAAATTGGTGTAAAATGAAAAATAAACAAAACAAATAAATTAAAATCCTAAGTGTGGTTAATCACTATCCCAACCATCCCATGAATAAGACTCATATCATCGAATAACTCACGCTTTAACACTTGAAACACACGCTTTAGGTAGACACGAATTATACTCAACAAGATCTTAATCAAAGAATAAACCTTAATTGGCGTTCCATAACTGCCAATTCCCATTCAATCCATAGATATAGTATATAACAAATAGTGGTGATATCGACCACTTACATAACTTTACATAAGTTGGTTAAAACAAACTTCCAACTTTTCTTTCTTTCTTTTTCTTTTCTCATTTTTTCGATTATTTTTTTTTTTTTTTCTTTTTTTTTTTTTTTTACATAGACATAGATGTGTAAAATTTCACCACATCACTATAATGATAATTCTGGATAATTTTTCATACTTTTCATACTTCAGAAATAACGGTAATAGTGAAAGTAGTAAACACACGAAAAATAAACTCAAAGATATACAATATTTACTTTCACTCCAATTGCATTGTGCAATTTCCCGACCTAACCATAGATAATGAATTACGCACGCGAACACAGGTAATGTAAGGAAACACACTTTGCCTATAGCAATTAACCAACCACGGATTCTAATCTACAGGGTAGGCTAAGGTGTAAGGGTGTAACGAAACATTTTAAACATAGGTGTAAGAAACGAAAGGAATGGCTCTGAGTGTTTTTCTAGGGGTATCTTACTCTAAAAATGAGAGTAACAAAAGGGTTTATACGGGGGTTAACTAACCAGTGTAGTTAGTTAATGACACATAACATATAATAGGCTATTTGGGTGTAATCCTAGAAATTTACCAATTTAGACAAGTCATTCCAATTATATAAATAATACTCATTATGGTGGTCTCGAATAGTATACAAGCCAAGTTCTAAAGTTTACAAGTCACCGGCACACTCATAGATTTGTGAATTTTGAAAAATCACAATTTTTGAAAATAACGTCATGTGTGCAGCTATGCAACTTAGATCTTAAACAAAAACATGCTAAAAAATTTTAAGTTTGATATATTAAGCACATTTTAAGCATAATTTTTGAAAAGGTTTAGGACAAGTATTTGTTAAGTGTTCTAATTCTCCAATCCCCCCACATAAGTTAAACAACGTCCTCGTTGTTTGTATAAAAGGTTAAAAACTGGAAAATAAAAGAATTAGAACAGAAAAACTCCCCTGAGATTTGCTCGGTATGATCCTCCATTTGATAAGAGCAAAAATCATATTTCTTGTGGATTAGAACGTTAAAGCTTCATACTTGATGTATCCACAGGAAATCCAGGAAACTATAATACCACCAACACTTTAAAACACACCTAAGATAAGAAAGGTTCAAACTTGCATAATACATTAGTAGTTAGGAAAAATAAAACTTAAAAATTAAAACTGAAAATCATCAGGTCAGTCGATGCGCCGTATCTTATGGAAGAAGATACGCCGTATCGAGCCTGGAATAAATACGGATCAGAATAAAGATGCGCCGCATCCTTAACCAGGGATGCGCCGCATTGAAAATAAACTGATAAAAAGTTTTAAAGTCGAAAAATAAAAATATGCGGAAAAATAAAGATATGACCATTGCAGGAGATGCGTCGCATCTCAGGATGGAGATGCGCCGTATCCTCTGCGGCCTGACTGACTCAAAATAAAATAAAAGATAAGCATGGGTTGCCTCCCACGAAGCGCTTGTTTTTGTTCGAGTCACGAGCCTGACTCCACCCTTATTTACTGTGTAATAGGGTGTTGTTCCCCCCACTTGGGATCAAGTGCGGGTGATAATAGCAATAAACACGAAAAGAGTGTAAATTTGCTAGTAAAGATGGAAGAAATAAATAAAGATCATACCTTGGCAACATGTGTACATCTTTCCTATCCTTACCCGGTTTGGTTGATAAATTGGATGACTTGACCATTCCATCTGAAAGAGTAGTGTGTTGAGGAAAAATGAGTCTCCTTTCTTTTTGGTTAGTCTCTTTGGTAGTAAGGTGTCCCTTGACTTCCGCAGAAGATGAGAAAGGTTCTTTGGCAAGTAAAAGTTCTAGTTCCTCTATATACTTCATAGGGTCGGAATCATCATCTTCATCAATCATAGCAATGTTTAAGAGCTCATCACCAAACTCTTCTTCGAGCTCCACCAAATACGGGTTGATCACAGGTGCTTCAATAGGTAGTGTAATGAATTTGAACTCATCATCCTTTTGTTTTGCAACCTGTTCAGGAAAACTAGCAAGATTATTAGTAACGGGATTAATAATATTAAATAAATTTGTACCACTTTGTGTTGTAAGTGACTCCAATTTATCTTGTGAATCTCCATCTTCAACTAGTGGTCTTTCAATTTCAGCATCGTCCCGAATTTCCTCCTTAAATAAGTAATCCCAGATTTCTTCAAAATCCCTCGTTGGGTCAAAATCTGGTTGAGGTTTGTCATCATAAACTATGGCGTCAAATGGTTCGAAATCAAAATTAGAATACTTTTCATCTTCATCCGTTGGATTGTCTAATGGTGGTAATACGATTGCGGAATATTCTTCAATGTAAGGTTCCGTATACTCATCATCTTGTGCAATCTCCGGAGAAAAAGTACAATCAAGAACAATTGCCGGAATTGGTTTCACGGTATATGAATCTTCTTCATCATCATGTGACATACACCAAGTGTGTTGAAACGGCAATTTGTTTCTTTCTTTCCTTGACTTTTCATGCCCTAAAATCAAGTATTCTTCCATAGTGATTTCTTTCGTCTCAATGACTTGTGCACCATTTCTTGCTCTTTCCCGATCGTAGATCCCATTGTTGCTCAAGGCTCTTTCCTCTCTAAGTCTGATATATTCTTCCATTGTAATATCCGTATCGTCCATCTTCCTGAAATAAAACTTACTCTTGCAAAAGAAGGGTGAAACGATCAAAGTAAAATAAAAGTTACTGATATCAGCTGACGATGCGCCGTATCCTATAAATGGGATACGCCGTATCTTATAATCGTTAAAATTTAATCAGACTTTATTCAGAAAATAGATACGCCGCTTAGAAATTATGAATGCGCCGTATCGAATTAATTAATCAAAAATCAATATTTATTTAAAATTAAATGCGTCGTATTAACGAAAGTTAATGCGCCGTATTTTCGTTACGTTTCAAAATATAAGATTTTTGATTCAGAAGATGCGCCGTATCGATAAAAATCGATACGTCGTATCTGTTTAATAATTCGCAAACTGTTTTTAATTAAAATAAAAGATACGCCGTATCTGCTAAAGCAGATGCGTCGTATGGCGTTAACGTTTAGAAAATTTTTTTTTATCAAAAACAGATACGCCGTATTTTGGGGAAAAGATGCGTCGTATTACTTTATCGCTTAGAAGAAAAAAAATTTCTTATTAAAAACAGATACGCCGTATCTTGGGGAAAAGATGCGTCGTATCGAATTAATTAAACGCGTTGTATTTAAAAAAATTTTAAACGCAATACGCCGTATCTGAGAGATCAGATGCGCCGTATCGTTTGATTTAGCACAGTACAACGATAGCAGAACAGAAAAAATACGAAAAATAAAAACAAATAAAAACACACAAACAAAATAAACACAAAAACAAAAATAAAAGCAAACAAATAACACACAAAACAACAAATATGCAAAATAATACAATGATGCAATTAATCTAATAAAAAGAAAAACCTAATTAAAATACTAATCAAATTAACAGATAATAACAATTCACTCCCCGGCAGCGGCGCCAAAAACTTGATGCGCGTGATGTGTCGTTGCGGTTTAGCAGTTTTAATGCCTACTCAAGTTTTAAATTTATATTTAGCCGACTTATCAATAACACACACACTTAACGAGCAGTGTACCCGGTCAGTATGAATATAATGGTAAGTAGAGTGTCGATCACTAAGAGTGGAACGTATTATCTCGTTATTCTAATCAGTATTTTAATATCCTAACGCAAGGGGGTTTCAGCCTGAGAGACTGGCACGATTTGTTTGTAATTAAATAATAAAATAAACCAATAGGCACGAATCAGCAAGTAGCACACACGTACACAGATAAATACTCGAGACAATAAGAGGGCTGTCCTTATGATTAAGTAGATTGTCACTTGTTTTATTGATAGCTTTATATGAAGTGTATGTAGTTAACCCTTTCTCGTTGGTCCTATTCTTATCGACGAGTAAACCCTTAATGATTACTTATGTCTAAAAGTTATTCCTAAGTGATCAATTTAGTAATAACCGTGGGAGCCACATTATTTTCCGCAGTCAAATGCCCGCAAGCCACTAATAAACACAGAGGTTATCAATGCACTAATAAGTAGTAACCAAAGACATCAACATATAAACTTTAATTGATGGGAAAGCAAGTATTAAAGGGAGTGCAATCTTTCGTTGTCACATTACACAAGCCACCAATCCTGATGAATTAAAGTTTGCTAACACAATAAAACAAAACTACTTAATGAATTAAACACATGCAGCACCTTCTTACAGCTCTTGTATCTTCGTTTGGTGTGTCTTGTGCTGCCTCCTTGACTGAATTCGTCCTAGGGTTCTGCTGCTTCGGTCTTCGAATCTAATTTATAATCCTCTACCAAAAGCTCTGGAATTCGTCTGGTCTTGGGGTATTTATAGTTTCTGTCTGAGGGAAGATGCGGCGCATCTAGTAAGTAGATGTGGCGCATTGACTTAACTTCGCGTGGGGTCCAAGATTATAATATTCAGGAATATTCGTACACCGCCAGAAGATGCGGCGTAACTCCATGATTAGATGCGGCGCATGTCCTCTTGTATCTTGGATCGTATCTGGTGATATCTTGATAGAGATGCGCCGTATGTAATGAGTGAGATGCGGCGCATCTGGAGCAGATTAGTCTTGATCTTCTTCATTTCAGTAGACTCTTAACTTCTTGCATGTTTTGCTCCATAATTAGTCCAAAATCGCTAAGTTTCACCAAATGCTTGTTTTTACCTGAGAATTACAAAAGTAAACGATTAAGTATCAATCCTCATACATAATATAGTAAAACAAGTCAAATTAATAGGATAAATGATAGTAATAAAATGTACTTATTTGAGTTCATCAGTAACATTATTAGTAGTTTAGTTATTATTAATATTGTGGAGTTGGTCGGGTCTTTACCCACTGTCAGCTCGCTCCACAGCCCACTAGGGGCACCTAGCTTGTAGCTATAAATAGCCCTTCCCACACTTGGGAAGGGTTGGACCTTTCTATCATTCTAATCTAATCTCACATAGTTTTCTCTCACTAAAAGGTTCCACTCTCTCTCTCTCTATGTTCTACTCCTTCTATTCGATCCATATTATAGTACCATACGTGTGTTTCTTTGATCGTGAATATACTACAATATCTCATCTCACAGCTGTAAAAAGGATACTCAGGTACCTGAAAGGTACTCCAAACCTTGGATTATACTATCCAAAATGTTCAGGCTTTGATCTCAAATGATACTCAGACTCTTACTATACTGGATGCAACATGGATAAAAAAAAAGCACCTTAGGCTCCTGCCAAATCCTTGGTGGAAAATTAGTCTGTTGGAGTGCTAAGAAGCAACAATCAGTTGCCATGTCCTCAGTTGAAGCTGAATATGTTGCAGCAGCAATTTGTTGTGCAAATGTACTATGGATGAAAAGTCAACTCAGTGACTATGGAATCCAGTATAAAATGGTTCCCATCTTTTGTGATAACACAAGTGCAGTTGCCATCTCAAACAACCCTGTTCTTCATCAGAGAACAAAACACATTGATATCAGATATCACTTCATCAGGGACCATGTCATGAATGGTGACATTGAATTACACTTCATTCCTACTGAATATCAGCTAGCTGATATGTTCACCAAACCATTAGATGAACCAACTTTCACAAGACTGAAAGCTGAATTAGGAATTTTGGATATAGAGAATCAGTCCACTGATTGAATCCATCCAACCAAGTGTAAATTCTTAAAACGTCAGGTCCCTTACTTCATGTGTTCCTCAGTGAAAAAGATCACTGAATCATCTTCCCTGAACCCCTCACTGAATGAAAAGTCATTCAGGGCCCTCAACATGACATTCAATGCTAGCTTAAATGCTCTAAGTATTTAGTTAGTAAATGTCCGAGGTTGGTTACTGAGTTCTTATTTAATATAAGAATATTTGTTCTTTTGCCTTTCTAGCATCCACCTCTGGGCCCCCACTTTCCCACTTGGCATTAAATGCCTCTCTAATTACATAACAGATATGTGATGACTCAACCCTGCAAATTATACTTTTTGCATACGGCTTAACTGTTTACCTCGACTGTTGCGCAAAACCTGGAAAGTGGAGATGTGGCATTAAATGCGGATCCCAAAATGTTTTATTCAAAACGGTTTCCAAAAATTCTTTTTGATAAAATAAAAACTACCAAAGGCCTAAAACACCCCTCCTCTTCACTTCCCTATAAATACCCCCAAAACAAAAAACACACACACGTTTTTAGAAATCTTAAACAAATTCTGCCTCTTTTTTCTCTCAAAAACAAATTGTGTGTGTTCTTAGTCTTTAGAAACCCAGACCATCTTTTCAACCCAGACCTCCCAAACGAAAAATAGATGCCTCTAAAGCTATCACATACGTCCCAAATGTGGAATTCCTCATTGAGGGCGTAGACTTGACCAACAACAACGTGGTAGGAAACTTTGCCTACCCCAAAAGTTTTGGGTGTACAAGAATATAGTGTAGTATCTTCAAAACTGCTTTCTTGCTACGGCGTTTACCAAGACCCCCTCAGTTATATATCATGACTATCTGAGGGAATTCTGGTTTACTGCAGTGGCAACTAGCCCTGAGGAAACCAAAGACTCAATCATTACATTCATAGTGATGAATGGGAGAAGGACACTCTCCCTTGACTACACAACCTTTGTTAAGGCCACAGGTCTTGACTTCACTAAGAACTTTGAGTCTCCACCCACTGACCAATAAGTGAAACCAGAATTGCTTTTACTAGGGCCACATGACCCTAAACAACCTGATGTGGCCCCAGGAACCCTGTTATCCAAAGCGCCCATCATCAAGACCTGGTTCCACCCTGTCTGGAGGATCCTGATGACTTTTGTCATTCAAGTCCTTGGAGGCAATAAATCCTCCACGGAGCAATTGAACTCATCACAACAATTGATGGTGTTCAGCCTCCTGGAGGGTAGAAAGATAGATATCGGAGGAATAATCTTTCGTGACCTCGTAGCCAAGCTCTCAGGAAAATCTAGGCAAAGACACATGTCTTACCTAAGGTTCATTTCCTGTGTGCTTCAGGACTTACTTGGCCCTGATTATGTTAGGCCTGACATTGAAGGATCAAAACCTGCCGTCCTACACAAGGCTAACTACTCAAGTGGCGTTACTGAGGTACAACTAGTCGCCCTGACCGACTACATGTTGGTAATTAATCAGGGTGCAAACGCGGTCTCTCCAGTATCTTCTCCTACAAAGAAGGAGAAGAAGACAAAGAAGGCAGGGTCCAGTAAGGTGGTTAGACCAAACCACTCGCCACTGAGACTACTGCCTCAAACAACCCTAAACAAGGGCAAACTATGGCCAAGACTACTCAGACACCCACAGTAAAGACCTCATTGACCCTACAACAAATGCCAACGGAGGGCACTGAGAAATCATCTTCAGTGTCCTCGGGCAAACCCTTTCCACATGTCTCTACTGACATACAAAAGTCAGTGGAGTCAGGATCCTCCACCCTCTCACATCCCGATGAAGGCACTGACAAATCACAATATGTGCCTGAGGGAGTAAAGAGTCCCGAATCCTCAGTAGGGCAGCACTACTCTACTGAGAAGGGGACCCACACCCAATCACATCCTGCTTAGGGCCCTGAGAAATCACACTCAGGGTCTCAGGGAGTCAAGGACCCTAAATCCCCAAAAAGGTAGTACAACCGTGATGGGAAGGAGGTCCACCAATAATCACAATCTGTGCCTCGTGATAGTACTGGAGAACACCCGCCAGTCCTTGAAGGCACTCAGGGGTACAAAGACTCAGAGGGATTAAAACCACCCGTTGATACGGAACCCAAAACCCCTCATGGCGGATCCATTCTCTCGGGAACTGACTCCAAGAGCCAGGCTGAGCAAACCCACTCAGTTATTATGGCGGGGTCAGAACCTGGCCACAACAAAGGTGAGCCCTCTTCTGAGGGGGAGCCGGATTCCCACAAGGTTCCCAATCTTGCAGATCTTGAAAGACTGCTAGATGACGGGTCAGAGGAGGAAATGGTCGAATTTAATGATGACGAACATTTTGGCGCTGAGGAAATGGAGACTGAAACATACAACTCTCCTCATCACTCTGAGCCACAACAATCCTCTCCTCCTCAGGATGAACAACCCCTCACCCTAATCAACCTAACAACATCAACATCATCATCATCATCAGGTCACTCTTCTGCTTCTTCTACTCCTCAGTGGCTGAAGAAGTATGATAATGTTCTTCCACTTACTGAAAGACAGCTGGTTAAGTTTCTTCGAAAAGCCAACCAAGCTCTCTTCAATGAGCTTACTGAAGAACAATGGAACCAACATACTGAAGCAGCAGTCTCCTATGCTGACTTCAGGGCTACTGTTGAAGAGACACAGGGTAAAGTGCTTCAGGTCGCCAAACTCACTGACAAACAACTCGGTGACCTGAGGGAGTCTCTAGATTGTATGGGCACTGAACAAGACAAGCAACTCACAAACATCTTGAAGGCTCTTGATCATGTTCAGGAAGAACTAGGCGATGATCCCACTTTCCTCACAAAGCTGAAGGAGTACATGGATACTCAGACCACCACCTCCACCAACATCACTGAGCTTCTAAAGCTTCTTCAGGGGGTGGATCTCAAAACTATCAGGTCTCAGCAAGATTCTCTTCATCAGTCAGTCGCTAATTCCAAGGAGCACCTGACTAAAATATCCTCAGCCTTTGATCAGCTCTCAACAAAACATAATGAGCTGATCAACCACTACACCTCCAAGGTCACTGAACTCACCTCTACTCAGAATGCAATGGCTGCTGAAATAACCACACTAAACAATGATACCTCTGAAACAAAGAAAATGGTATCCAGTATTCTCTCTATTTCTCAGGCCTCTCAGGTTCCCCCACCTCCTCAGTTAACAGGTGTATCCACTGAAGTTCCACAACCTGTTGAGGGGGAGAAAATTGATGATCCTCCTCAGTCTTCTGCACTTATTGTTGCTGCAAACCCTGAACAACCTGAAGCAGTAGCAACTGAAATCCCTGAGACCTCCACCAGTCAACCCCTCCCACTGACAAAGGAAAGGGAATCATGGTGACTGAAGATCCTCAACCGCAATTGGTTCCGGCATCTACTGAAAGGCGACCAGACCCGGATGAACGATTTATGGTTGAATTGGATGGTGGAACGACCTTCTTTGGAACCCCCGCGGAAGTGGCCGAAGTCTTGCATGAACAGGACATAAGAAGGGCCAAAGAAAAAGACAAGCAAATCAACAGACCAATAATTGATGAGGTTGCCAAGGAGGTAATTAAGGAGACTGACAAGGACATCAAGGGGGAAGAATTCCTCAAGCTTCAGGCTGACATGATTAAGGAAGCCAATGAGCAGGCAAAGCTCAGAGAAGAAAGGAGGAACAAAACCTATGAGAGGTATATGTGGCATATGACAAAGACCAAGGGAGAAGGCACAATCACTGACATGACCATTCACCTCACCAACCCAATAAGCGTTACGGTTCACAGGGGACCAAGAAAGTCTGAAGTTAATAAACCCTTCAGATTCTCAGAATATGGGTTAAGGGAATGGGACATGATGATGCCCATCCTCAGGAAGAAGCATGGCAAGATCGTTCCAAGCCTTCTCAAGACACTGAACGCCAAATATGAGGAACTTGAAAAAGTGGCTAAGAGTCTTGGAATAGATCATGAGAAGGCGCTTGCTTCTCAGGGACTGTCAATCCCTGAGCCTGAACAATTCATAGCTGCTCTTCACTGCAACAGGATTCCTCCTCCAGGAGTCAAGTTTGTTCCCAACCTGGTCATCAAGGAACCTGAGTATGGTATATTCTTTGTCGATGAATTTGATCAGCCAGCATTCCAAAGAGTCAGTGATATCAAGCTAGTGGAAACGACAACTCTCTTAGCGTACAAGCTAATGGCACTTCAAGTGAAGGGTCGTGAAAATGAAGAGTTTGTCAAGCTGTTGGATAGGATGATGAAAGAGCGACCTGACAATGAAGTGTTAGTGTCGAAGAAAGCTAAACTGGAACTCTTGGGTATCTTGGAAGGAGAACGAGAACCCTGAGTATTATGTTAGATGATAGGACCTTGTAATAATATTAATAAAAATGATGGCCCATGTTTTTGTTATTTCAGTTTCCTTAATAGCTTTCTAGTATATTCAGTATGAGAAGAAGTCATTAGCTCACTCATAACTGATCAAAACACTTAGGCATAATTTATATCCAAATAGGGGGAGACTGTTGGGTCTGTCAGTACCCAAGCATCCTTAAAACAGGATTTGAATACAAATTAAGCTAAGTGTTAAACAACCGTAAACAACCTCAAGTCACTGAGTGAACAGTCACTCAGTGAGTCATCTTCTGGATGCTTAAGACGAGTTCAAGAAGAAGGATTCACCTCTCAGGAAGGCGGGTACTCCCTGAGTAGGACTTAAGCCAAAGAAGAAGATGATGAGTTCAGTGAGTGTTGGACAAGAACTCACTGAACCCCAGTCTCCTCAACAACAATAAGTGATTGCAGACTGAAGAATGAAGACGAAGACTGAAGAACCTGAAGCCTGAATGAAAGGCGGGATTAGGCGGGAAGTGTTTGAGAAGATAAGAAGAAGTCTTATCGGGCCAGAGACAAACCTTCCCTAAAACGGCTTAAAGTCAAGGAGTGTCAGACCAACCACTCCTAAAGACTTTATAGCCCATTCCTATTGGTTCTTGGAAATGACAATTACTGTTGTAGTTGTCAGATACGCTTTGTTATAAATATGAACTGTTAGGAGAAAAGTGAGTTACGTTTTATGCATTAAAAGCTTAGACTTTCACAAAACCACTTTTCTCCTACAAAAAGTAACCAAGTCCCTGAGATAGCTCAGTGGTTCTATATTGTTACCACTCAAGCATAGCTTGAGTTTAGATAGGAGGCACACCATACCTTGTCTATTCAATCCAAAGTGTTTGTTCCGCAAAACACTTGGGTAATAGATTCTTTGATTCATTTCTAATAAGAATTTAAACGTTGAAAAACTTGTGTTTTTTATATTTACGTTTCACTTATCTGTTAGAATAATCAATACGTTAATCTCAGTCATAAACATAATTAGACTAACTTTGTAGTTATATCTAAGAGTGTAAAGGGAACAACATATGATTCTACAAAGAAAAACGATCTGGATCTTAAGTAGGATCTTATCAAGCTTAAGATCTTATAGGATCTCAATCTTGACCATAAGATCTTAAGATTAATCCGATCCGATCTTACTTTTCTCGAACCGCAAACTAAAAAACTACGTTATGGATTATGCTTTAATTGAATTTAAAAAACAACATGTTATTCTTCTAAAACATTCAATATTCATAATTCAAGACAACATTTCAATGAAACATTCGTATAATTTAACATTTCCATAAACTATTCATATAATTTTGTGTTTATGATATATAATAATTTGTAGATTTGAATAATATTACAAAAACTATTAAAAAAAATGACATAATAGTTGGATCTTAGGATCCCGATCCGATCTTACGATCACGATCTTGCAAAAACAAAAACGATCCTAACTAAGATCCCGTTGTTAAAAACCTTGAATAATTGTATAATTAAGAAAAAAAAAGTTAGAGTGAGGTGCAAATTTCGTCCCTAAAGTTTAGTTAACAGAACACGAGGGTATATTAGTCATTTCGCAAGCTTTTGGTCCTTATTAACGGGAGAAATAACGCTCGTTAGGCTTCAGTGGCTCTTTTGCAACGCCGCGTCAGCTTCAGTGACCAAATCGAAACAAAGTTTTTTTTTTTTTTTTTTGCAATTTCCGGAAACATTATAGACTTAAGTTGCAATTTACCCAAATAAACAAAAATGTTATGAACACTAAATATTGTTGCTCGTCGTAGTCACTAAACCCAATTCTTGGTCCAAGTCACTAATAAAAAGGCACCTTTTAGTTACATACATTAAACAATGTTTATGAACACAAAATTTTACGAAATCACTTTTATACACTTTTTACTTCATGTAAGCATTATCGAAAGCCAACACAATAAAAGACCAAAAGTGGATGTGTCATATGTTGAGCATCACAAAATACTGGAAAGTCAACACAATAAAAGACCAAAAGTGGATAAGTCATAATATGTTGAGCATCACAAAATAGAGTTTCACATGATCGGGCGGGTCATAAAGCTACATAGATCAAGCGGGTCATGAAGCTACTTATATAATAAGTTCTTTTGGAGTCCCTTAACTCTCAAGTAAAACGGTGACCATTTACATCTCACCTTCATTATACTTTATTCTTGCGAGATCGAGATCAGGTATTGTTGTTTGTTGTACCACTAAACCCGATTCTTGGTCCAACTCACTAATAATAAGGCACTTTTCATACACTTTTTAGTTACAAACATTAAACAATGTTTATGAACACTAAATTTTACAAAATCAATTTTTATACACTTTTTATTTCATGTAAGCATACTCGAAAGCCAACACAATAAAAGATCAAAAGTGGTAAGTCATAATACGTTGAGCATCACAAAATAAAGTTTCACATGATCTCTGTCTTGTCGTAAAAAAAAGAAAATTGCTTCGAGCATCCGGCTTCACCACTGCTGCCTGCTCTCTCCTTCTTCGGCACTTCCCAGTCCAAAACAGACCTGATCTTCTCTTGATCCATCTGAATCACACCCTTGCTGATCCAATGGCCAAGAAATAGCACTTTAGTCCGAGTACCCTTTCACGTACAGCCTCTTTTCCTGCTACACGCTCAACACTGTACTCAGGGTTCCAAACCTCCAGTGAGTGACTATAAACGATTATGTCATCGAGGTTTTCCTGGTCAGGCACATCAACAAGATCTGAAAATAGAGTTTCACTGTTTCACAAAAACACACGTCAAATAAATAAAAACCCTACACCAACAAGATCCGATGGATCCTCATGATCCCCAAAACAACGCATATCGCACATCTTCCTGCACAACTTAGGCTTAGGGGCCTTCTTTTATTGGTTTTGCCTCTATTGGCAGTTTAGGTTTTTTTGGACGAACATAATATGGAACAGGCAAAAGAACTTTTACCTGCATGATCTTAGGAACAACCTTCTTAAATTCGGGTTTCTCAAACAAGGCCCAGAAATATTTCTCAACATGCGGAAATTGAGATGTGAAGCTTTTTGTTGTCAGATGTTTGAAAGCGAAAACCAGATCGCATGCTGTGATGATGTCAGCCAAGGTAACAGTATTGCCAACCAAGAATTCTCTTGAATCAAGATGTTCGTTTAGAATACGAAGACCTCTTTTTAAGTTTAAAATACAAGTCTCCTCGATCTGCAAAGAAAGCACACAAAATTATTACTCGACTCTTCTCAAATGGCATAATGAAGATACATTGGACGTGAAACAGAAAGATACAAGGGTAGAACTTGAAAAAGATACTTAATAAACCTTTCAAAAAGGACATGTTTAAAACAATAAAAGGGATTTTTTACCCATTCGTTGTGGCACGGTATAAATTTCACATTTTTTTAATATCGGCATAAAATTCCCATTTAAGTCCAGTTGTAAATTCAATAGTAATTTTATATTTGTAAATACATAAATTTCTTAATTATGATAAATCTAAATCGATGGAACACACTGTCTGTCCCTCATAACTTGGGGCTATAGGTACATCCGGGGCTCATAGTTTTCTCTTCATTTTTTTTTTTTTAATTAAAACAACACATTAAAATAAAAACATTGCATAACTTAAGTAAAATAACATAATTTAAATAAAACAAAGTATCGCACTTAAAAACCAAATTTTATATATTTTGGGGACTAATAATAATCTAAAAAAACATAAGGGACTAACAAAGAAAACCCAACAACTAACGGATGGGGTAACAAAGGAAACCAAAAGACCAACTGTATCCTCACGGATTAATAATATTACTTACTATTTCATTGGATAGTATATAACATTTTATCAATCAAATCAAATGTTATATATAGAAATAGAAATTAGTTGATTTTCACAATTATATTGTAATACTGACAAATTTAAACCACCAAACAGATAAGCTCACCTTTTTTAAAAGTGTGCGTGCAAAGAATTGGTTGAGACAAGTTTCTCACAGTAAGATGGTTCAATAATAAAGGTAAATATATCGAACATGAATGAAGTGTCAAAAGACCAACTGTATAAGAAAACTAATCCTCACGGATTAATAATGTTATATATATATATATATATATATATATATATATATATATATATATATATATATATATATATATATATAAGATATGTGTAGAAGTATAAGTTCTTTTGGAGTCAAGCTCAAATGAAGAAAAGCGGATCCACTGGTCAACAAGGTCCTGACGAATACATTATTAAAAAAAAAATATATATATATATATATATATATATATATATATATATATATATATATATATATATATATATATGAAAGATATGTGTAGAAGTATAAGTATTCTTTCAATACAAGAGGACATAACAGAGAGCTTACTTGTTCATCTGGTGTAGACCCCATGAGATCTGACCCACGAGCAACTACAGCAAACACAATAAAAAAAATTAGTATCACTGCACCACTGCCAAAAATCAAAGACCCAATAACTATTATGTCACTCACTGTAGCGAGCAATTGCATTACTATCAAATATAGACCCTTCAGTAGTCTCAAGGACAGGAGGCTGCATCATAATGAATCAACACAATGTAAGCCATTTAAAAAGGTTACAAACTTATTTGTTTAAAGTGTAATTCAGATTAGACACAAAAATCTGAACCTTTCCAGTAGGATTGCATTCAAGAAACTTGTCAGTCATATTTGAAATGCCAATTATAAACTTCTCAGGAACTTCGAGTTTACGACCAACAAATTCCGCAGCAATTAGTGCCTTCCAGGCATCCTTGTCTGTTTTTGGGGTATGTAACGTCTGCAACGAAGCCACACAACACATCGGATTGAAGGCAACTAACTAATGCAGTAGGAAGATTCTAATATGTTTAGTCAGCTGTATAATCAGTTAGGATTGGTTCAGAATCTACTACATTAGTTACTTTTAGTAAGTTTAGTTAATCCATCAACACAAGTAATCAAGTACCTAGAATTCATTTAACGATTTTTTTTATCAAAACTCTGTGTACACCAACATATACCATAATAATACTCAGAATAAATGATCTCAAACATACTTAAACCCATATACCGATAGCCAAAACATCTTTAGTACAAAAACCATAAATTCCACGAGAAAAATCAAAGAAACTAGGTCAGACCCATGTTTGTCAAGTAAAAAGCCTTAATTTTTATTCCATCGGATGATCACAACAACTACTTTGCCAGAGAAAGATGGATTACACAAACAAGTAGTCAAAGGTTGCTCCCATATGAGGGTGTTTGTTATTGTAAATGTTTTCTATTTAACTGCTTAATTTTTAGCAGATAAGAAATATCAACTTAGAAGTGGTTGTATCATCCAATCTGGTACTACTTATTTGCTTATTCCAAGGTTAATTACACGTTTTTAATAAGCAGGTTCAAATACACATAAAAAAAATAAAAAATAAAATAAAATAGGTAATAATAGGTCATCATAAACATGAAATAAGCAAATCTAAACACCATGAATAAGCAGTAACACAAAAATAATCATGGGAAAAAGTGACCGACGCCTAATCTGGTCCATCTTAACGAAAAATTGAACCAATCTTTGAAAAAAAGCAGATCTAATCAAGTAACTGGATGCAAAAGGTATTATAAAATGGGTACATAAAAACCCTAAATGAATAAGTTTGACTGATTACACTCAACAACAAGTGAAAGGTTAGCCAAACATATAAAACAGAGCAGTAACGATAAAACCCTAACTCTGTGTGATTTAAATCTAAGACGTAAGAAAAGAATGATATAAAGCAATAACAAAAGAAAATTAACAGCAGAATTGAAAACGAGAGACTAACCACCTCCATTGCTCACGATCGGCTGCCGGTTGTGAGTTGAGTAAAAGGGGGTCTGGTATTATTTAGGTTTTAGTTTTCTATTGTAAGCGTATGGTATGTTTGGGGCTCGATCAGGGCTAGGGCTTCTAATATATACTCGGTGTAAGCTTGAGCCAACTCAACTCAATATGGTTTGACGAATTAGTTGGAGCTAAATCACATAAATTTACATCAAAATGAATTCACATATATATTTTCAGCTTTTACGTAATAATCCATTATATTTTAAAAAATATTTAAGTTTTGACTAATTATAAGCCTTTTTTAATGGGATTGGGCTTATGGAGGCTTATAAGCCATAATCCTCCATAAGCATTTGTGACAACCAAGGCTTATAAAATAAGCAAACTTATTTTAAAAGCTCAACCCCTTTTAAGCTCGGATAAGCATTTTTCCAAACATAGCCATAGATGTAAGACTAAACTAGAGTTAGTGGTCGCATCCACTCACCTTTCACATCAGTTTCTTTCTCCTTTCATTTCCCATCACTTTCTCTCACCTTTCAACTGTAATGGTCACACCACCTCACCTTCACACTCATTTTTTTAATTAATTTTTTTTATTCATTAACTAAAAATATTACATAGATTATTAAAAACGTAAATGTATGAAATTAAAAAGCAATACAAACATACTAAATAAAAAACCGTTTGCCTTAAAAGTGAAGTCATACTCGGGAATTGCATTAGTATCATTTGTTTACTCCACACAGGGACTTGTATTGTCAATATTGTGTAGATAAGCGTGTAGATTAGTATAAATACCCATGTGGTTGTTTGTTTTGGAAATTAAATACATATTCTTCAAATAGGTTTTAGCGAGGAACCCGTTGAAATTATGGACCGCGAAGTTAAGCAACCCAAGCAAAGTCGTATCCCTATCGTTAAAGTCCGTTGGAATTTCAAGAGAGGTCCCGAGTTCACTTGGGAGCACGAAGACGAGTTCAAACGCAAATACCCTCACCTTTTCCCAACCTCACCTAGTAACTCGAACTGAAATCCGGGATGGATTTCTAATATGACGGGGAGGCTATAACAACTGGTAATTTTTCAAAACCTATTATATTAGCTAAAAATATTTATTATTGATTTCCTTGACTTTTAAACTTTCCCGTACCTAATTGAGCTTGAAAACGAGAGTATATCTTGTGAAATGCGAAAACTATGCACAAAACGAGCCGACACAACCTAAAACTCTTAAAACAATTTGATTTATTAATTAAATTAAATTTGAGAAACTATACGTGTGAATACTCATTTTTATCAGAAAAATCGTTCCTGACGCAATGGTGAAAATTTCGTAAATTAAAACGATCGTTTGCTACCTAAAATGGGGCCCACATTGAATTTTTATAAAAGATTTACAAAATATGCAAAATACACCCCTTACCCTATTTACGCCACCCACCCTTCACTTTCACACTTGGCAACTTTGGTCCCTCCTGGAGTATAAAAAGGCAAAAATTAGTGTTTCCCCTCATTTCACCCTTACCCCTCACCGATTTCTCTCTCTCTCTCTCTCCATCTTATAAGTTTTTTCGGCGCCGCAATATTTTTCGGCCAACTTCCGGCGAGTCAGTTTTGGGTCGTACGAGTGTAGATCAAAACAAAGAGGTTTAAATATAGGGTTTTGGAAGCTAGAGAAGGTGTTTTTGTAACACCCCCAAATCAGATCGCATCGGAAGGGATATCAGGGGTGCTACGTATTGGGATCAAGACACAAGTAATAGAGAACGGATTATATAATCCGTTTTAAAGTTTCATTAATAAAACATAAGTTTTACATCATTATGAAATGCAAAATACAAGACCCATAATAGTTTTAAGTTGTCCAATAGTACAAAAACATTGGTCATGAGTGTTATGTGTACACTCCAAAAGTGTGTCTATGCCCCTGCCAAGCACTATCTTGCATCATCATATATCAGACAATTAAACACCTGAGAAAAACATGCTAAAAGTCAGAAAAAAACTGGTGAGTTCATAGGTTTACATAAAGCGGTAAAGTTGGACCAATAAGTTTACTAGTTAACATTATAATGTGCATAATGTTATAGGAAAGTCTACTACGCTGCACTAAGTTCCATGTTACCGAAGCTACGACAGTTGGCATGAAATGAGTTCATGTAATAATAATAAGGCACGACAAGTATTTTATCCCGTGACACTTGTAATTCGACATGGTATACATCCGTTTGTCTTATCTAGACAGTTGGCTCTCCAACATGGATGGAGGTGTCACCCTCAATAGATCTATTTATATCACTCGTGCTTCCCAGCGAGAACTAACGGTACATGAGTGTGGGCATGAATTTGGGATACAATACTTAGGCTAACACGTAATAGTTTTTCAAACAAAAGCATTGTTTAAATGGTCCATAAAAGCAAGCATGTTTCTTACCCCAAGTTTGCAAAGCAAATACGAGTTAAAAGTGGGGCTACAAACTCACCTCAGAAAATAGTCCTCTGAAATGAAAAGTCAAGTAGTAGTGTGTGGCACCAACACGCGACCTAAATTAGTATGACAATTCTTAGTTTACTATTTTGTGTACTCACGACTTAAATGTTTAAATAAATTTAAGTGTTTACAAGTGGTTGCGTTTAATGTTGTTTGTGTGGCAGAGTTTACGCTTAAATCATTTCAGAATGTTTGTAAGTATTGGCTCTTGGACAAATGTACAAATATATATAGAAAAGTATTCATGACGAGTAAGTTTCCGATTCGGGCATAACTGGACAACCATGTACGAAAGTGTTCACAATAAAAGTGTTTGTGAAAAATCATACGTTGGTGATATTAATAAATACTTTATGTTAAGTATTTACATGAGTAACGGTTACATGATACGGTGTATATATAAATGTGTTTATATATTTAGTTAGTGGGTGATAAGTTAGAAATATTTATATTAACTTTTGTTATAAATATTTTCTTGTTATTTTAATTTTCATTTTTTAGTCGGACTTTAGTAAAAAAAAATAATAATTATAAATATATTAGTTTGACGAAAATGTTGGACAAATATGTTGAAAATGTAAGTTTTGTCATTTTTATTAAAAGTTACAAAATCCTACTAGATCGGGTCAAAAATTATAGTCGAAACGGAAAAATTAAAAATCAACTCACTCAGCGCCAACCACCAGGTTCGAACCTGGGTGGGTTGTGTGTAAGTTGAGCGCCCCTACCAAATGAGCCAACGGCTCTTTGATTTTAAACTTTGCAGATTAATTATATTTAATGGTTTCGCTACTGCTTGTTTTTAGTTATATTTTCTTTCCAGTATACACTGAATCGTGTATGCATGCATGAGTTTCGAATATACATTTTGTGTTCCTTCTTCACTTTCACAACTGATTTGAAACCTTCAAGTAGGCAGTTGGGTCTGCAACGTGGGGGCCAAAATAAGCTCAACATAAATCTCGACTTATTTTGAGTTTTATGACTCAAAAATCCAAACGAGTTCAAAACTTTAAATCGATTAATGTGGTGTTCCGAAAAGTTTGTTTAACTCTCAATTAAGCACTCTTTCGAATGTTAGCTTATTAATAAGCTAAAGGGTCATGGGTTGGGCCTTATGTCCCTTTTATGGTTCGAGTTGGGTTCGGTTTAGAGCTCGACAAGCGAATTAGCTATAAGCTTGTAAATAAGTTTATAGATCTCGAAAATAAGCTACATACGCTACAAATAAGCAATATATGCAAATAAATACGTGTCCACAAGCCAAGACTTAACGCTTTACGTTTCCTTTATGTTTTCACAAGTTGCTCAAGGTTTAAAAGTTAAATGTAAGTTTCACTACTACAAAAAAGACCTTTTAGACCGGTTGAAAAAGGCTTTTAGACCGGTTCCACAGGGGGTTTAAATGAGGGGAGGTCTAAAAGGTTTGTAACAAAAAGACCGGTTTACGCACCGGTCTAAAAGATGAGTTTTAAGACCGGTTCGTTTGCATATACAGACCGGTTCGTGAACCGGTCTAAAAGAGGTCTTTAAGACCGGTTGTTATAATATAAACCGGTCTATATGTGGCTTTTTTTTTTGAAAAAAAAATGGGTTGTTTGGGATTGCTCATTGAGACTGCTCATAAACTTTTTAAGCAGTTTTAATAAGCAATTCCAAACAAACCCACTACATGCAGTAATCTAGTCTCAACAGGTAATCGCAAAACTCTCATTCCCATTATAGAAACAGTTTAATTCAGCATTCCCAAACAGCCCGTATGAGCTAAATAAGCAATTGATTATTTGAAGTAGTCTAAACGAGGAATACGACCCCCCGCGTTGCGGGGGGCTATTCGTTAGATTTATATATATATAACTTGATAAGATAAAGAAAAGCTGCCTAATCATCGAACAAGCTGAAAACCATTTCACCATCAGAATCGTCAGCTGGCTCATCCTTCGGTTCTTCAGCAGCAGCTGCGGCCGGAGCAGCACCACCCGAAGAACCCACTTTGTCACCCTTCTTGATAAGCTCCACAGGTGTGATAATTTCGACTGTACCCTTGTTAATCTTGGTGGGAATGTTAAGGACCTGATTTGATTATAAAGTTTAAATTAACATCATCTTATGGTATTATTGTCTAACTGACATGAATGTATAATAGTAAGTTAACCTGGAAGAAAGAGGTCTGAGATGGATCAAGACCAGTGTTGCCTGGTGGGACAACGACATCAACTGGAGCAACCAAACCAACACGAGCAGGAGCTCCAACCTGTCGAAACAAAGTAAATTTGTGAGGGGTCTTCACTATTAACAAAGAAATCACATGTGTAAATCGCTATCAAACTAATTTATTTTTTATGGTTATAAGAAGTTGTGAAAAGGATATGGAATAAGTAAGATCGATGAAATAACATCCACAATATACATAAGGTTGTGTTTGTTTATTTTTTCCGTTAAAGAAACCTTACTGAACTGGCCAAACAAGTAAAAATTCGCCAAAACAGCTACGGTAAAACAGTAATAAACAGTTATGTTGATATGCCAACCCATACCTACCCGGATCATTTTGCTTCCTACATAAATTACCCATTTCCATATCCTGCTCGTCTCATCCATTTTGCCACTTCTAAATCAAACCTCAATAAACAATCTATATTTTAAACCATGTATTCACATCTCATTTCAAGAAACTTTATTCAGTCTATGTTGCATAACCCCTTTCATTGTAACTACTTTTTTATATCACATATCAAACACATTTAGCATAATGGAGAACACGAAATAGGGTTAATTACATTATTGCAGTTTGCATGCCTATCGTATTTGTAGGATTCATTTCTTCCGGTTTCTTTTTCGTCCAGTAAATTTCAGGAAATCAACTGCCACAGCACATAAATACAACTCGTTATTCTCATGCATACATGAATGCTATAGATGTCGAGATACACATTGATGCATATAAGTTGTCAAGGTTTGACTTTTGCAGTTAAGTACTGCGTTTTCAACTTCAAATTGAACTTGCAACAATTATTATTGCGCTATCACTTACCTGCAGCTATTTTGAGTGTATTGTAGATATCATGCTAATAGTTTTCGGCTGTGAGGATTGTAATAAAAACCAATACAAGTTTTGAAAATGGAAAGTAACTTGGTTGACTTTAATGGTTAATGCTGATTTCAGGATAATGCGCTTAAGTGCCTAAATAGACTAGAAGAAAAGTAGCTTACAAATTTTCATAACGCACATTAGATTTCAACACATTGTTCGTCGCTGCAAACAAAAAAATGATGATTCTCAGACTAATTCTAACCATACAAAATGTGAAATATAATACTTACTACTGTAAAAGTCTGACTTTTGAAGTCAAATGTACTAACTTTTTGTTACTAGGATATGATACTTAAGAATATCTGATAGTCATTCAAATTACTTTATCTATTTTATTCTCCTGAAATAAGACGACAAAAAGTAGCTTACACAAAATTTTACTTGCTGCAGTTTGTCCATCAATTCTGAGATCTCAAGTTGCCTAACCATAGTGGCTATGAAAAAAGGTCAATAGTTAGGTGGCCTCTTCATGCATTATTCCTAAAAGATACCTTGTGAAATATGCAAAACCGCATCAGAAGTTTGTGGCTGACTTGGAGAAATTCGCAACCGTTGATCAGAGGCAATAGCTTCATCAAGTGGACTAAAATCATCCTCACATCACAACTGTAGTAAATGGGTGAATCAGATGCCACAGCCTGCATATAATAGCTAGTATGAATTCACATGCATGTATATAAATTTATGCTGCACTATTCTCTAGCTGAAATTTCTTAAGGCTTACATCGTCATTAACCGATGTCAACTGTGGAATATTACAACTATTTGGGCTAGCGACACAGGGGTCGTCAACATCTGAATCCAATTCAAATGTTGATGCAGAACTTCTACTCTGAAAAGACAGTGCAAAATCATATGATAACCTTGAACGACGATTGATATTTTAGCACTTGACTTAGATACTTGCCTTCACGGGTTGTACTTGAACACAAGATCCCCTATCCTTTCTTTTCACTCGCTTCCTCTCGTCTTTGAGTCGAGTTCAATTTTTTGTTGATCGCTAGAAACTCTTGTGATACACCGTGCAAATGTGGCTTCTGCATTATTTACAACCTACAACACGAACTACACAATCTGAATACGCTTAAGGAAGGTGGATTTTGTACACCACTCTTTTTTCCATAAACCACCAAAATATTGTTTTTTTGACCATTTTGTCCCTTCCCTGAATGTAACTCTTGTTTTATACCTTTTACACGGATTTTTATTTTTAATTTGAAACATATATCAAGAAGTTTAGAAATGCGTTATTACCCTAAAGAATGCATACCTTCATAATTTCAGGGTCTTTCCATGGACCTTTATTAGACGTAAGACAGCCACCCTCAGAAGAACGAGTGCATGAACCACCAAGGAAGTCAGGCAATTGGCTAAAACATTAATCACAAATCAAATGACGTTTGAACTTGCAAACTGAAAGACTGAATGGCGTTCTGTATTTTCAAGTTGCAATAACCCAAATAATGAGCTTGCTAGACGGCTTATTGATTATCTATGATGAACTCTTAGGCATTTTTCAGAGCTTAAGGTATTAGAAATAATATAATTAGACTAGCTTAAGCTCAAAGAATGTAATTAGACTAGCTTAAGCTCAAAGAAACACCAGTCACTTTAACAAAGAAACAAGCCATCTTATAAAGTCAATAATGTGGCCTTACCACATTATATTTGTTATGCTTTTCCTAAATTTATTTCTCTCCCATAAAAGCTATTTCAAACAAATGAATACATCGTTGTGAAGTAGCACTGGCCAAAGCAAGAAACATGATGCAAAATAATAATAATAATAAAATCTGTATTTCTTGAAAATTTAGTACGAGTAGATTATAATCTTGAAATATAACGACATCAACCAAAAAAAAATACTTATATTAACACTCAATGATACATGTCTGAACTCGCAAAGAGAAGTGGGTTTTGCCTTATTGAAATTTCAAAAAACAACAAACCCAAAAAATGAGTTTATCAGAGAGCTTGTTTGCTTAATCAACATTAATACTGTGACCTTTTTCAGATAGCAGCTTCAGACAATTAAAACATCTTAAAGAGGTATACTACTACAAAAAAGACCTTATACAAAATTATATGAAAATATACTTAATCCAAAAAAGGATCTTATACAAAATACTTCAGATTACATGGGACATTAATCCAAAAAAATACACAAGTATGCACTTTAAGTCTTTAATATTTAACAGAACAAGCTAAAAACTTTTATTATAAGTAAAAACATGTAATCTTGAAAATTAATCAGTAAATAAGAATATAATACAAGAGACTACCTTGTAAATTAGCTTCATTTGTAGAAAAAAGCATGTTCCAAGGTCATATAGATTGGGGCTTTCATGAACCCGAAATCCTAAAATCATATAACAAGAAATTGACTCATGACCACCTCAAATTGATGATTAATTAAGAAATAGTAACACATAAAGTACCTGATATGTGACTTGATTTCACGTGTCACGATGGTGAATCGCCATGGTCTGTGGTGGGTGAGGATGCAACCGATCGACTGGCAAGGTCTGTGGTGGGTGAGAAAGAGGATGTGAGATAAGATGAAGATGATAGGGTTGGGGTGAGGTACAAATCTTTAGAGGGAAATTTTGATTTTTGGGGAAATTTTTGAAGATGACTGGCAAGGTCTGTGGATTGTGGATGGAAAATTTGATTTTTGGGGAAAATGTTTAGAGGGAGATTTAATTTAGACCGGTGCATAAACAAACCGGTTTAAATAAGTTTTTTTGGACCGGTGTTTTAAAAATAAACCGGTCTAAATGTTAAAAAGACATTTAGACCGGTGTATTTTATTTGCACCGGTCTAAATAACTCTTGGCGGGGTAAAATCCTCATTTAGACCTGCAATTTTTTTTAGGGGTCTAAATAAGGGGGTCTAAAAGCCAGTTTTTGTAGTAGTGTTTCATGACTGTCGACTTACAACACAATAGTATTTGCTTATTTCCTTGAGTTTATTATCGTTACTAAGGTACCACACAAGTTTCTTTTAAACACAACAAATTCGAACTACATTAGTTTGCATGTAGTCGTACGTGTATACATGTATATATATGTTGACAGTGGACATGTACTAAGCACACATTTCCAATTTGTTTAACATAACAAAGCTTTATCATGCTATTTAAGTTTCAAAGAAAAGAAATATGATGAGTTGAGAAGCATAAGATTTTCTTACTGTGGTAAATGGGAAGTGAGTCGAATGACAAGCAAGGAGGAGAAATAAGTGTGTATAACCCAAGCTTCCAAATCTTTACTCAAGATTACCCAAGATTTCTTAGTTAACCCAAGCATCCTAGACTAACCCTTTGTATGCACTAGTGATTTTTGTGATTTTGAAAGTGAATTGTGGAGAAGATATGTTGTGTTTGTCGTTGGTTATAAAGACCAAGAAGAAGAGGATTCTAGCTAATGACCAAGGGATATTACACATCATCGATACATGCAAACTTGATTACACAAGTAGCAATGTGGTATTAGAAGAAAACCAACAAATGTTGGGTTGTTTTGTGTACTCTTTTCAGCCGAGTACAACGGGGAGGAGAGAAAACATCACCTCAAGTCTTACTAGATCTATTGTCCAAGCACTACAACAAAATGGGGCTAATGCAACATTTTATAAGCAACACTTTACAAAATTGTTGCATTTTAGAGGACATTAAAGTTTAAGCAACATTTGCAAAATAGGTGTTGCATTTGTACATGTAAAGCAACACTTTTATCAAAAGTGTTGCATCTTAATATTGTCTACACAACACTAATAGTAATATTTTTAAATAGTTTTCCCAAAATTTACTCTTCCCCGGATTTTCATTATATCCCGCCTCCCCCAAAATAAAAATCATTTTTTTTTAATCCCTCCATCTTTTTGTTCCCTCCAACCTTTTCACACCATCACCCTCCAACTGCCTTTGAACCCTAACCCCATCTCCACATCTGCTGCAGTTCCACGCCCCATCTCATCTCGTCTTCTTCCTGGAGAACACACAAATCTGTAGCACCCTTCTTATCCGAAAACACCAGGTACTTTTATATGTATTGATTTTGAATTTGTATATAATTTTAGTTTTTTTAAAGCGATTCTAATCATGTGAAGCTTATGACTTTGTGATCAGGAACTGTTTCTCCCTTTATTTTGATTTTGTAATGTTATATTTTTATGTGCAGCCAAAGTGTTTGATAAAATGCCTGAATGAAATTCATCCGTTTAAGTTACAATTATTTCTTCACAAAATATTCACATTTTTCAGTTCCCTACAGTATCATGATAACAAAATCTGATTAGTCGATATATTAGTTGACAAAATGTTCATAAGCAGACTTAGTTTATATAGCTGTAGTTAATCTTTCTCATCATAACTACACGGGTGTTACTACTTCTGTCTTATCAGATGGTTGGAATTGAACTCATTGTTGACAAGGGAGAACCTGAGCAACAATCTGTAAATGTTATTGTGGTGAATGAGTGCATTGATTTACCATCAAAAGAAAATGCTCAATGTCTTAAGTCAGGCATTATGGATTATGTTCTCAAGCATGGGAATCAATTTGATAGTAGATGTCACTCTTGCTTTCCAATCGGGTAAGTTCTAAATAGACTAAATCTAATAAGTGGGTCAAATGGATATTGAAAAGCTAGTATTGGAGTTTATCTCCAAAAGGTCAAATTAAAGTCTATTCTTAATGCACACAACTTTTAAATGACCTGTAATACTGTGGTTTTTTTAATCATAGTTAATGCATAAGTTATTATGTAGATATGTAACAAAAATGACCTGTTTTGACCCCAACCCGTATAATAAAGTCCTAATGACATTTAATTCCAAAAGCATACTAGTAATCAATAGTAACGACATTATGTGATGTGTGTATGGCTGACTTTTTTGATCTGTTATATTCTTGATTTTGTTAGGGAACACTTGGAAATTGGAAGCGCGATGGTTTGCAAAAGTACAAAGAATGTTGAAACAACGATAGAAGTTGTGGTTATCATCAGTGAATTATCAGAGCTGATGAATCCATCATGTTTCAGGCTGTGTGGTAGTAAAAGAGGTCAGTCCCCGCCCTCTTACACACAGAGAGAAAAAAAAGGTCAACTACAGGGAAATTTGTAA
Source organism: Artemisia tridentata subsp. tridentata (assembly GCA_021014915.2). Lineage (NCBI taxonomy): Eukaryota > Viridiplantae > Streptophyta > Magnoliopsida > Asterales > Asteraceae > Artemisia > Artemisia tridentata. The sequence goes on along the minus strand of CP139508.1, from coordinate 213,481,805 downwards.
TGCAAATTCATCGTATTTACGTCTTTAACTGTATCATACTATCATCTCATAGTAGACAAATTAAAGACAAGATTTTCCTTTGACTTGTTGTATTAATTTTCGATTTTCTTATAATTTTAAAATGACTACATGCTTTTCAGGTACTATACTTCAATGACTTCTTACTTAGCCTGATTTTTCAATCATTGCTAGATGCATTGAAAAGCATCGATTGGAAATGCTATGGGATAAGCATAAAACGCATCTTGGACGAAGATGGCTGTGCATTTATTGAATGGGAGGATTTGCCACCAGGTTCATATATTGACACACTATCTACAAATGAGTATAAAGTTACTGGCGAACCCAACCTAACCCGTTTTAATCCGTTACCGAACCCCCCACCCCTCATCTTGTTACCTCTAGTATTAGGTTTGCTAATGACTGAATATAAATATTGTACCTTTTTGTATGTTATTTTTGTGCATTTCCTTAACACACACCAAGCTCAATCTGGGTTCAGCAAAGGCAAGCACTGTTGATCAGAATCTTGTTATAGAACAAGATAAGTGAATGTTTAAAATATTATTTGTTTTGGCATTTAGAAGGTTTTGATTGCAAGTGGACCCCGATGACTGTAACATGGCTCAGTTAACCTGTGACTTTTTGTGGGGAGAGATTTACCATGCATGTAGAGCTATGCATAATGCTACATATATATGCAAACAAGCCTTCATACACACAAAATTTAGTCTATTAACAGCAGTGTAAAGCTCTTAGGCATGGAAAGCTAGTGATCCGTAATTTAGTTTCTATCGATGAAGTAGTATAATTGTGGAAGGTATTTTATATATCATGTCGTCAAGGGAGAAATATGTGAGAACTTTTTATGTGGCTCTATTACAGTTACATTTCCAATTTTGGTGACTTAAAAAGGTTCCTGTCATTTTAAGTATTTGATTTATATTTGAGGACCATAGCCATATATGTCTTTCCATCTTGTTTGTAATGTATTTTATTCAGGTCTTACGAACTGCTGTCAGCAATAGATTGGCAAAAGTTCAAGGATTCCTGTTTCGTGCTACTTTTCTTCGACGCTTGCCTATCTTCGTCCAGTTGATAATTGAAAACATTACCTTGTGTTTTGCTCAATCAGCTTTGTATTCTACATCGAAGTATATAACTGGGACCTTAAGCTTGAGGTTCAGAAAAATATTGACAAAGCTTATTCATGCACAATATTTTCAGGTTGATTGTTATCATCTGCATTATTTTTGGTATTATTACTACTATTAACATTATATGATGTGGTGTTTCCTAATTGGCAATTGTTTGCTTGGATTCCAGAATATGATATACTACAAAATGTCTCATGTTGATGGCCGAATAACTAATCCTGAGCAAAGACTCGCAAGTGATGTACGAAAGTTCTGCTCAGAATTGAGTGATCTTTTACAAGAAGATCTTACTGCAGTTACTGATGGTATGCTATATTCGTGGCGCCTGTGTTCTTATGCAAGTCCCAAGTATATAGTCTGGATATTGGTAATTCTTGATTTTTGTTTGTCACGTATATAGAGAGTCAAGAAGGTATCGAGGATGTTTCACTGTGTAGTATATCACGAGGTCTATATATAGGCGCCTTGTGCATTTGTTACATGGGCGGGTTGGGTAATGGCTGAAGCGGTTTATTATAGAGTGAGAAATATGGGTGGGTGGGTAAGTTAGTGGATCAAGTATGGTTGCAAAAGTTACATTTTTTAATCATTTGAACATAATGATTTAGAAGCTTTTAAATGTTGGTATCATACTTTTCACCTAAAGCCTTCTCAATTATTACAGTTGGATGGGTCTAGAATGGGTTTTATAGTGTCTGCTGAAATGATCTGGGTTGACTGAAAGTTCATTTTTTTTTCATCAGAAACTTCGTATCACAATAAGAATCTATCTTCATAACTATAAAAGGTTAGGAGACTTTAAGCTTGTAAAATACAGTATGGGCGACCTCAAACCTTTTTGACCCGTTCCTGTATCTATATTAAATTTGTTTTTTTACCTGTTGGACATGTTACCTATTAACATAGTCCGAACCAATCCTTTTATAAGTTAAGGGATTTAAGTTGCTACCCCTACTGTAGTATAATTACTATCTAGGCTCTTATAGTTTAAATTAAACATATCTTGAACAGTAACTTATTCTCAACATCTAATTTAACCTTCAGGCTTACGTGCTAGGAGCAGGAGCCACTATCAGAAACTTCTCTCCTGCATTTGGTAAATTGATGTCTAAAGAACAGGATCTTGAAGGTGAGTATAGACAACTTCACTCAAGGTTGAGGACACATGCGGAAAGCATAGCATTCTATGGCGGTGAAACTAGAGAAGAATCTAATATCCAGCAGAAGTTTAAGACACTTGTTCAGCATTTGAAAGTTGTCCAACATGACCATTGGTGGTTTGGCATGGTTCAAGATTTTTTATTGAAGTATATTGGAGCGACTGTTGCTGTTGTCCTGATCATAGAGCCTTTCTTTTCTGGCACTTTGAGACCGGACACCTCAACTTTAGGACGCGCAGAGATGTTGAGCAATCTGAGATACCATACAAGTGTGATAATATCACTATTTCAGTCTTTGGGAACTCTTTCCATAAGTTCTAGACGGCTTAATCGTCTAAGGTATAAAAAAGCTCTTAGATTTCAGTTTCAGTATCTGTTTGCCTTTTCTAAAACGGTCAAAAAATTTAACTGGACTGAATATAGCTGACACCGGTTTGGTGGTTTTGTTGGTCTGACGATGAATATCTGATGCTATTCTGATTGAGATATGTTCTTATGCCATCTTATGTGTCTCACCGACCGGCTCTTGTTGCATTTCATGAAAATAACAACAATAATTTTAAGACGTTGACATTTCCGTTTTCTTTATCTTTTCTAGTCCTGTTTTCAACCAGATGAGCATTTCTAACAGTATGTTTGTTTCTTTAGATTCGCAGTTACGCACCAGACCTTGCGAAAACAATTGCAGGCCTGATCTCGACTTCCAACGATCTAAAATTCAGAGGAGAATGTGCTTCGCTTCTTGGCCTACATTCCCATGATGCAAAATTGATTGAAGATAGCCTTGATCAAAGGCTTATGTATGTCAAGATTTATGGAATTTTTTAGATAACTTTTCTTTCTAAGATTATGTATGTTAGCTATTTTACATTGAATAACTTGGTTAAGTACAATATCATATTTTCTATTGTATTTAATTATTTCTATTGTGGAATGAAAATGTCAATTTATATATTAGACTTAGCTGAAAAATTTTGTGTGTTATAAACATTCAATATTTGGGTGTTGCATGAAATAAAAGTGCTACTAATCATTAGAAAAAGTGTTGCACTAACATGATAAAACACCCGAAAGTGTTGCACTTGATGCATTAAAGTGTTGTATGCTTAGTGGTTCCTAATGAAGAAGTGTTGCACATCAATGGGAAAAGTGTTGTTATTGAATCTAAGAGTGTTGCACATGTGTGTATAAGTGTTGCACTTGAAGGTAAAAACTGTTGCATTTTATTTTAAAAGTGTTGCACATTAAAGTATTGCAATTGTTAAACATGGGCAACATTTTCAAAAAATGTTGCATAATCCAATATAAGTGTTGCATATACCTAAGGCGACGTTACATAACGCAGCACTTGACAAAGTGTCGCATTATGCGTAATGCAACATTTTAATGGCATAATACAACACTTTATTGGTGTTGCCTTAACTTCATTTTGTTGTAGTGAAGAGTTAACATGTTTGTGTGTTGGTTAATCAAGTCAAATGAGATTTATCTAAGTCAAACTTGTTTAGTTTGAATTTGAATCCATTTTGATGTGTTATAAAGGGCGGTAACACAAGGTTTGTAAGGGAGGAAAATTGATTTGAAATTTTTTATGTGTATTTCGTGTCCCGTTGAGCTTAAACGGTAGTTGCGGTGTCCCGGTTTGACACTAACAAATAAAATGTATATAACACATTTTTGTGGGCATTTTTATATAAGTATTATAAAAACATCTTTGGACTCGAGCATGAGTTAAATAATTATTGCCATTACTAATTGAGTGCGGGTGCGCGTGTGTGGTCATTTATTAGGAAAAGCAAGACGATTTCTTGTTTTTAAATTTAATTAGTCAACAAGTGTCAGAAAATATAAAATGTGTATTTTCTAATAAAATAATTAATATTACTATTAAAATAATAGTACGGAAAATTACCATTTTTCACAGCCTCCCAGCCTTATTTGAATGTCGTCCCGACATTCAATTTGTGTTACTAGGTAAAGATGCGAAAAGATGAGGATATTTGGCCTTGAATTCATCTTCACGTTCCCACGTGAATTCAGGGCCTCTTCGGGAGTTCCAACAAACTTTGACAATTGGGATTCGACTATGTTTCAATCTCTTGACCTCTCGGTCCATGATTTCAAGAGGTTCTTCGATAAAGTGTAGTCGGTTGTCAATCTCGATTTCTTCTAGAGGAATAGCAAGAGTTTCTCCGGACAAACATTTCTTTAGATTGCATGCATGAAAGACATCATGCACATTGTTTAGTTCTTGCGGTAGCTCGAGTCGGTAAGCTACCGGTCGGATTCTTTCCAGAATTTCAAAAGGTCCAATGTAACGAGGATTTAGCTTTCCACGTTTGCCAAAGCGTATCACGCCTTTCCATGGCGAAACTTTCAGCATAACTCTATCCCCTACTTGGAACTCAAGAGGTTTACGTCTCTTGTCAGCATAGCTTTTTTTCTGTCTTGTGCAGCTTGCATCCTATTGCGAATCTGCACAATCTTTTCGGTTGTCTCATGGATGAGTTCAGGACCTATGAGTTGACTGTCTCCTACCTCTGTCCAACAAATGGGTGATCGGCACTTACGTCCATAAAGTGCCTCGAATGGTGCAGCTTTTATACTTGTATGATAGCTGTTGTTGTACGAGAATTCGACTAGGGTCAAATGTCTGTCTCATCCCTTTTCGAAGTCAATAACACAAGCTCGGAGCTTGTCCCCTAATGTTTGAATGGTTCTTTCGCTTTGGCCGTCTGTTTGGCGATGATAAGCTGTACTCATGTCGAGTTGAGTCCCCAAAGCTTTCTGGAGTGACTGCCTAAAGTTTGAAGTGAAGCGACTATCGCGATCAGAGATGATTGAAATTTATACTCCATGTGTGGAGACTACTTCTTTCAGATATTATCGAGCGAGTTGATCCATACTTTCAGTTTCTTTGATGGGAAGAAAATGCGCAGATTTGGTGAGTCTGTCAACAATCACCCAAATCGTATCATAACCACTAGGTGTTCTCGGTAGTTTGGTTATGAAGTCCATAGTGATTCGTTCCCATTTCCATACAGGGATTTCAGGTTGCACTAGTAATCCGGACGGTTTCTGATGTTCAGCCTTAACTTTAGAATAAGTTAAGCATTTTCTGGAAAACTAGAAGGGGGTTGAATAGTTTTACCGATTTTTAAGTTCTTTTAAAATATTTTTAAAAATTTACTTATGAAAACCTTGATTCAAATCTTATGTGTAATCAATCAACACCAATATGAACTACACTCTAAACTAACTAGTAACAAGTAAAGTAAGTAAAGAGTAAAGTTGGAAAGATCAAACCGGGACAAAGGATTTATAGTGGCTCGGCTACGAAGCACCTGTAACACCCCCAATTTCGTGATACGCAGCGGAATTCAAACTGGGTGTTACTTGATGGTACAACAGTCATAATAATAGAAAACGAACTCTAATGAAGTCGTTTTAAAAGATTTATCATTCGATTTATATGAATATCAGAGTTTACAAAATGAGGTCCCAGATGGTTCCATGCTTAGAAAAATACATCAAATGAGTTTTCGAATGATAATAAAATTTATAGCCCTCTTGAGTATCCGTGCTTCTCCGTGCCAGCCTCGATCATTATGCACCTGAAATACATGCTTAAACTGTCAACACAAAGGTTGAGTGGAATTCGTAGGTTTAGTTAAATCGTTTGAACACAATATGTTTGTAGTGTGAGCTATAGACTCACACTAATAGTTGAATAACAAAATGGTTATTATTTCACTAAGCTCATGCAACCGAAACATTAACATCGAACCAACAAAATTGGTATTGTAGAAGCCCTACCAAGGTAATTTTTGCCATTATACCTCTAGTTCTCAAATATAGTGCGTTTGTTTGAACTCGTGGTTGTTCAACACAAACAGGATTCGTCAATCCCAATAGATCTATTCACAATATTCGCGCTCACTCGCAAGTGATTAACTGGTTCATGATATAGGGACTTTGAACATGGCAATCGTTACTTAGTGACAATAAAACATAGTCGGGTAGCATACAGTAGAAAGCATTGTGTTTGAGTAGAAAAATAGTAGCATGTATCCCCCTACGGGTTTGTAAAATAGTTAAACAATAGAAAGTAGGGCTACGAACTCACCTCAGAGTAAATGATGTTACGGATATAATGAAATCGCTGAATAAGCCGGGAGAATCTCTACGAGCAACCTAGAAATATGATATCGTGTCTTAGGTTGGAATAATGTCTAAGAATACAAAGACATACATGTATATGTCTTGCATATGGTTATGAAACATGATTTGTTTGTATATCTCGTACTACCGTTCGGGCCATCGTAATTCAGAGGTCATGTAGCAAACGTTCGAGGAGCCAGGACACTTTAACTCGTAAATCCACAACTCGTCGATCCGTTTACCCAAATGAACCCCTCACACAAAGTTCCCTAGTGTTGTAGTATTTGATAGAAAATGTATTTTGCTTACTTGATTATATGATATATTAAGAGTTTATAAAACACTAAATAATCAAATAAAAGTTCATAAGTATTTAATGTTCATAAATACTTACCTGAATATAGAATGCTTGAGTATTATAGAAAAAGGGAATATAAGCGGAGCTTCGACGTGAAATTTGCAATCTTCATAAACCTGAGGCTACTTGAAGATTATAACAACGCCTTCTTAAAAACCCGAAGCTATTTGAAGATAATAACAAAGTCTTTTTGGAGACTTGAAGTTATTTGAAGATTATAACGACGTCTCTTTGGATACCCGAAGTGATTTGAAGATAATAACGACGTCTTGTTGGAAACCCGAAGCTATTCGAAGATAATAACAAAGTCTTTTTGGAGACTTGAAGTTATTTGGAGATTATAACGACGCCTTTCTTGTAAACTCGGAGCAAAGTAGATCAAAATCTAGCTTTTGCTCAAGAACGCTTGCACGTTCTTGAAGAAACTTGCTAAAATAGCTAAGAATCGCCTTGGGTTTAAGGACTTTAGAGATAAAGAGAGGGTGGTGCAAGAAATAATGAAGGCTTAGGCCTCCTATTTATAGGAAAATTTCCACCGGGGACTAGTTGTGTAATTTTTCTGCTTTTCGTGTTCGGGTCTTGTTTAGGCTAGCAAACGTTTGATTCAAGTCACGAAAATTACGCCGTTGAGTTTAGAATAGTTTTTCCAACAAAATGAGTATATAAAATGAGAAATATTTTACAGGGGTCATTATTGTAACTTTTGTGTTATTATGGTTCGGGACTCATTTAGGCTCGATAACGATCGATTTAGGACACGAAATTAGTACCATTGTATTTAGAATAATTTTTCCAAGAGAAATGGGTATTTACACGACTAGTGAATTTCTGAAAATATCTAGATATTTTTTGAGAAAATATCTAGATATTTTAGGGAAAATATCTAGATATTTTAGATTGAATGATTATCTTGACTTACGGAGTGAGTTTTGGTTCCGTTAATCGCTAACTGTAAACCGTTAAGTCACGAAACGTAAAACCGGGTATCGTAAAAATACGAAACTTGAAAGAATGATTTAACTTATCATTATACTCCATATAAAAATATAAAATGAGTGATAAGTTCCATCGGGTTGCTCAAACCCTGTTAAAACTGAAAACGCGGGTCTAAAACGCGTAATACGTAAAACGTACGAAAGTTGCGCAAAATTGAGAAAAGTAAAATGTAACTTTTCTAATAGGATAATAATGAATTAAAATGGCTTATAATGTCTAGACTGGGCTCAGTCTAGTGTCGGTTGGTGTTAAATGTCTTTTAAACATAAAACCGTAAGCCAAAAATTCAAGGAATGACTTAGAAAATCAAAGAATGATTTTTATGGTCAATGGAGGGGGAAAATATGTTGACTTTTCTAATAATATAAAAGCTTCTAATTGTCTTAGAAAATGTGGTGCAGGTAAAGGCTAAGGTTGTGGATAAGTAAAAGTGCTTAAAACGCAATTCTAGTTCTGTAAGACACGAGGCTTATTTGGTGACATTTTAATTTAGAATTTTTATTTTTTAAAAATTCCAAAATTAATTGTGAGTGTACCAAACATTTATCTGATGCGATGAAAATTGGCGCAGGTGGTTTTCGTTAAGCGCAGGGTGTTTAAACGACGTTTAAACCAAACGTGTAATTCCTTAATAACTTTTGCGAAAATAACCCGACAAGCGTCAAACTTTTATCTTGTCATAGAAATGATTTATCTCACGAGAATATGAAATAAAAATTTCGATATGAAATAAAAATTTCGAAAATGAATAGTAAAAATGAATAGTAACATGAATAGTAAAATTTTCAGGAATAGAAATTAACCTGAAAATGCGAATTGTTACAGCACCTCTTTGCCCTACTCCACTCCCGTATACCACACTCGAGAGTTTCAAACACTATATCAACAACCTCCCTTAAGGCGGAGAAAACCGTACACGTCGCTTATCCTATTTCCGACACTAAGCTAAATGTCGAGTGCTAATCTTAGCTAGCACCAATCTACCACGATCCACTTGATCAAACACTCAAGCCCAATGGCTTCAAGAGATCACCAAGATCTCGACACGATCACAATGATCAACACTCACTCAACTAACACTATCCTATCGACCCTTGATCTTCTTGATCAATCACACAAGCCCAATGGCTTCAAGAGATGTTCACTATCTCTATAAGATCACAATTGATCTTCACTCTCACTCTCACAAAAGAAAAATAAACTTGATGTATGCTACGATACAACAAGGTTGTAACAAATGTTACAAAGACCTAATAACTATAACTCTTGTATTTTCTTGGATACATTGAGTTCTTCTCTTGCTATTGAAGAGGAATGATAACACCTTGTATCAACTTGAATACTTTGTGTTCTTCTCTTGCTAGTGAAGAGGAATGAAGAGGATCACTTGGTTGGATGATTGGATCACTCTTAAACAAAAGAAAAACTAATCTAAATGATCATGAAGAAAGAAAGGTGTGAGAGATTTAAACTCAGAAGTTTCTGTGTGTGAAAGGGTGCCCAAAAACTATGAAGTGGGCTTGTATTTATATGCAGAAAAAATCTGATCATTATAGGGGGACGGCTCCACTAAATCACCCACGACTCCACTAAATTTAGTGGAACCGTGGAGCCGTCCCAGACAAAGACGCTCCTTTCTTTATCTTTTATGGTGAAAACTTATTTGGGGAAGGTTGGAGCTGATTTTGGGGGGAAAAATAGCTGTTATGTAATTTAAACTTATTTTTCCATTAAAACATTTCTTAAATATTCAAAAATAATTTGTAAGGTTTATTTTTGAAAAAAAATGTTTTGTCACATTAAAATGTGAAGTCTCAAAACCAAAATTTACTTCTTTGATCATTTGTCATGTTTGTAAATTTGTTCTAGAGTGATTTGCGTAGAAACGGGATCTTCCGATTAAAAACTTGTTTACGTTAATTTTAACGTAACGTGATTTCACATTTTGTCATCCTCAAAACGTGAAGTAATCGAAAGATATAAATAACGTTTTTGAAACATTATTTGCATCAACAATCTCCCCCTTTTTGATGATGACAAAACATAAACTCATTTTAAGTTAAAATTAGTTTTAACAAGTTTTTAATGAGTTTACTCCCATTTCTCCCCCTTTTTGTCGAAGCAAAAAGGTTGCAAGGCTCCCCCTTGATGTATACTCCCCCTCATTTGGAGAACACCAAGGAATCGAGCAATGATTCGTGCTACAAAACAAAGTTAGATGGCATATATACAATATCTAACAAGTAGCACATTTGACAAATATCTAACCACAAAAAAATGGCTAAGTAGCCAAAATAGACATGAAGCAACCACATTAAAGCCCATTTTATAAACATAAAATAAATGTCATACATGAGTATGACTACAACAAGGAAGCAAATTAAATAACAATAAGACACATAAACATCAATAGTAGAATGAGGCTTCAAGAAACTTCAAAAGGGTTCCTAAGCATTTATTGGAAAAACTAAACATAACCATGTTTAGTTGGTTGGGCTATTGGGTGGTGGAGGTGGTGGGATGATGGTCCTTGTGGAGGTGTGAGGAGGTGCTCAAGATAGGAGAATTGAAAGCTCAATTCATCTCTAAGGCACATTATGAGGTGTTGGTTATGGTGACAACAAGGACAACTTAGGGTGTGAGGTTGTACGGGATAAAGGATGGGATGACCCATTAGAGGTTGTGGTGATGGTGATAGTGATGAGGATGATGTGTTGGTGCCAAGTTCAAAGGGTGATGTAGGTGATAGGGTTAGTGTGAGAGCCAAAGGTTGTGGTGATGGTGATGGTGATTGGGTGAAGGTTAAAGCAAGTGGTTGAGGAGGACTTGGTTGAGATGAATGTGTGTTGGTTCTAATGGTGGTGGAGGATGAAGATGTTGGTTTGGTTGAGGTTACCTTGGATGGAGCTTGGGGTGTAGTGATGGAAGATGATAATTTGGTTGAGGTTATGGGTGTGTGTATATCATCTTCATCATCCAAGGTGAGATCAATGAAAGTTATCTCTTTGGTGTTTGGTTTGGTTGAGGCTTGTGGTGTGTGAACACTCTTGATCCATTGATCAATAAGAGTGGTTTCATTGGTTGGTTTGATGTTAAGCCTTGGCTTTTTGTTTTTGTGTGAGGTGGTAGCAATGGTGGAAGCCATGATAGTTGTATGGTGAGTGTGAAGTTGTAAGGATGGAAATGTATGATGTTAGCTTAAATAGCCAAATCAAAAACATGCAAGGTTGAAGAAGATGTTGGATTTGGGGATTTGGGTGCATGGGAATCAGGTTATGTTTGCAGATTTCCAGGAAAAGAGAGTCAAAAAGTGGAAGAGAATAGTGAATTTTGTCTTCCCAGGGCACGGTACCACTAAAGGTACCACGGAACCACTAAATTTAGTGGAGCCGTGCCCTAATTAGTGGAGTCGTGGTCTCCAGTTGACCTTTTTTCCAGGTCTGCAGGTTTTAGGCTGCCTAAATGGGGAAATTCTGGGGAATCCATTTGCTGCAAATCTCAAGGCCTCAAACCACTAAAGACTAATCACATAGAATTCCTAATGCTAGTTTCAACTAGCAACTAACATGATCATGTGATTATCTATGCTTATAGGCAACTATTAAGCATGCATGATTTCAAGCAATTTTAACATCTAGTGCATGTAATAAAATAAAAGAACATGCATGAACTAGAAAAAGATCATTAAGATAATAAAACACAAAGGTTCAGTAACGAAATTCAAGAATAAGATGTTAAGATACTTCAAACTAGTTAATGTAAGATGGACAATGCCATAAACCATTAGTAATATCTTAATAATAATACTTAAGTTAGTAAAACTACTTAAGTAAGCACTCTCTAATCCTTTCTTTTCCCCCAACTTCTTTATTTTATTCCCTAGTCCTTTGATTGCCTTGCCGATCAACTTGAACTCCCCGATAGTTTGCTCATGCCTCTCGACTTGTCGATTGTACATTGTTGTTTGCCTTCTCATCACGGCGGATAGGGTGACTGTGCCGTTATCAAGGTCAGTTGTTGGTCGAAATGATGAGGTGTTAAGGTTGCCAAAGTAGGTGTCGGGAGAAGGAGTACGTGGACGAGAAGTTCCTTCTTCGTTCACCTCATCATCATCCTCATCCATAGGTTGAGAAGAGAGCCAAAACCGAATGAGGACGAGGAAATAGGGATATCAGAAGTGGATTTACGACCACGTTTGGACCCTTTGTCCTTACGTTGCTTTGTGCGACGTTGTGGTCCACCAAGGGGTTTCATAACCGGATTGACTAGGACATAGTCGACACTACGGAGATGGGGAAAATTTTCCATGACCCAGTTGAAAAGACGAGTAAGCAACATACCATATGGCATGAGCTTATCCGAACGACTATGAATATTGGCCATCCGTTTGACCATATAGTATGCGAGGTTATATGGTTCCTCGATACTAAGACAGTAGAGCATGTGGGCGAGACTCGCCAAAACGTGATCACGGTTGCTCACAAGGCTCAACACTTTCTCACGTAGAAGGAGTTCCCAACTTCTAAGGTTGGGAAGGAGCTCTTTGAGGTAGATGCGGTTGGGGTCAAGATGGACAATGGAACCATCACGTTTTTTTATACGTGTGGACAACTCGAGGTGTTTGGATGACTTGTTTGATGGTTTCAAGGTCGGGAATTTCAGTACGATAAGTACCTACATTCTCAAGATTGTAGAAAAGAGACTCAAGAGAATGGTCTTCAGTGTATGCACACTGACCATATGAAGGAACACCGAGAATTTGACCAATCTCGGAGACGGACAGGATGATATTTTGGTTTTGAATCCAAAAATCAAGAAAGACATTACCATCATCATCAGTGAAGGTACGGACTCGACTGTAAAACTCGAGAACAAAACGAGGACAAATTTGACTGTTAATTTTGTACAAACAGTCAAAGTCAATGGTAGGGAAGCAAACTTGGATGTTGTCCAAGAGAACATAGTGGGCATCGACTACACGACCTTCGTGTATGTATGGATCTTGGACTTTGAAAAGACGAGCTTTTTGCTCAATGGAGAAGTTTGGATTGTCCACAAGACGAGGAATATAAGGTTTGGTGTCTCGGTAATCCATACGAGGTATTGTTACCTACAAAAATATGATTTTTTATATGTTAATTTCTTGCATTTTAATGATCACATTCTAGGTGTGTGTGTGCCTAAATGCAAACAATGTGGAGGTGTGGTAATCTCGACTCTAAAATAAAAATAATAAGATTACCCAAACGCTCCTAACTTCACTTTTGCTCAATCAAATATGTCGAATAATACATATTGATTATGTAATTCAATCCATATTTGAGAGTTCATGTATGCATGTGAAAACGTTTTTGATTTGCATCAACAATGCACGAAAAAGGTTTCATGATCCTAGACACGTGAACTTTTTCGAAAAATTAATGGAATTGGGGTGTTTGGAAAACGCTTCAACTTTGCGCCAAAAATCTTAAAATTGAAAAAGCTTCAATGTTGATCATTCCTAATCCAATTTTAATCATCCTAGACATGATTCCACCAAAAATAATTGATCCTCATTCAATTTGAATGGGAAAATTCGGACTAGTTTATGCCATATTAGTGGGTTTATGAAAATCCTAGGTTTAGGGAATCATGTAGATACTACATTGTCTAATCCTAGTCTTAATTGCATAAAAATCTAACAAAACTTGAAAATCTCCAATTCAATTTTATGCATAAGAACAAACCCTAGACACAAATTAAAAAGAAATTAAAGATGATTGACTTACAATATGTGTTGTTATGATTAAGATTTGTTGATTCCAATGCCTCGATCTCGATTAGCAAGTGTGTAATTGTATTTTGGTGTGAGTTCAGTTTTTGACAGCAAGAGTGGAGGGTGTTGTTTGTTTTAAATGGTTGTGCAGAAGAAAAGAGGGAAAATAGGCGTTTTTCATATGCACGGTACCACGGTACCACTAAACATTAGTGGTGTCGTGCCACTTTAGTGGTGCCGTGGGTCTGTTTAAGCCATTTGTCTTCTGTTTTGACTTTTGGCTGATTAATCTTACTTATTTAGTAAGACTTTTTGACTCGAGGAAAAAGTTTATACCTAATAAACTTTTTGACGAAAGTGATTAGGTGAAATGATAAGGAATAACCTTAGTAATTCCAAGGAGATATCTAAGTTGTCATTGGAGGAAAATTAGGATGATCTTTTAAAATTTCCCGTGAAATATCTAAAAGTCATGAGACGAGATTTAAAGAATGATTAACGTTTCCAGTGAATCATTTAACAATCATGAGACGAGTCGTAAGGGAAGACTTAGTATTTCTAGTGAATAACTAAAAGTCATGTGAGAGATGAATTTTAACAAGTCGTGAGTGATATGTAAGGAATGACTTCAATATTTCTCGTGAAATATTTGAGAGGTCATAGGAGTGATGAAAAGTTACCAGGTATGACGTGAAGGATGACTTTAATATTTTCATTGAAATATTGAAATAGTCATGAGCGGGATGAGAAGAATGACTTAAGAAGTCATATGACGAGACGTAAGAAATGACATTAATACTTCCAGAGAAATATTATGAAGTCATGAGACGAGGGAAAAGATTTTTAGAAAAGACATTAGCGTGACGGAGGAGATGACATACTTCGATGAGCTTCGTTCATGAGCAAACTATGGGGTTTCCGGTCAAGTCTATTTGCATCTCGGCTGCTACTCTTCTCAGGAGGGTTGTTGAGAGGGACGTCTCTTTTAATTAGAGGTTGTCTCATCCATAGTGCTTGTTGTCATGCCTTTCCGGTGCTTACGTACTCGGCTTCGGTCGTGGAGATAGCAAGAGTTGTTTGTTCTTGAAGAATCAAGAAGTTTGACAACAACCTATGAGGGTGTAAACATCACTCTTACTTTTTCGATCCACATTATCTCTCCCATTATCATGGTTGATATAGACAACAATTTCTACATCAATCCCCTTGAGATATCATAATCTCAAGTGTATAGTGTCTTTAATGCATCGGGAGATACATTAAACACTTTAAGGTAGGAAGTTTTGGGATCCTTCTTACAAGTGGGCACAAAGCCAAACACTAGATATGACAATAGGCCTACTTGCCGTTAGGTATGTAACACCCCAACCCGACAAGGGTTAAGATATCACATTCATGGTGTCAAACAGAACATACACAAGTGGAAGACTTTAATAATACTATTAAATTCAAAGGTTACAAATGAAATCTAAGGTAAATGAAATACAAGGGTTACAACAAAGGTACAATAAGTCTAGAAATGAAAATCTCCAAGTCAACTCTAATCCAAGGTAGCTATCAAAGGTGTAGTCCTCTAAGAGCTCTTATGCACTCTTCACTCATATCCCAGCTTCCCTCTAAAACCTGCCACGGTGAAAAGAAATGCGGCTAAGCTTAAAAAGCCCAATGAACGGATATATGATAATAGATAACAGAAATATAAATGTGAAGTTCAAATGAAGTACAAAGGGGAAACATAAGTAGGCATAATGTAATGCAAGGGAAAACATAGTGTATAGGTTAAGTAATAAGAATCTATGCAGTCGCCTGCATAAACAGAATCATAATACCATTGGCTCGAAACATAACATAGTCTTCACTTCTCATAAATTAAAAAGAGGGGAGACCTCTTAAGTAACATAAATGGAGTAGCAAACTCCCAGAAATGTGAAAGGCGTGTATTGCACACAGCACCGGTCACCAGAAATATATCATATAATATAACAGATATAGATCCATATCTAGGATGCATCCATACGCCCTTGCAGAAAATCATAATCATCGTGGCCATACATAATATAAAATAAAAATGGACGGGGTGGAACATCACTCAACCACCCTAGAGTCATGCCATTGGTGCATCAATGACATGGTCATGGAACCCCCATGACTAGTGATACATATACAGAATACATAATAAGAGCCATCATAATCACATCAAGGGTTTATAGCAAAGGTTCGTGTCCAAAAGTTCCTAGCGAGGTTCATATCAAAAGTTCATAATGAAGGTTCATAACTATGGTTCATATCAAAGGTTGTAAGTCACAAAGGAAACCTTAAAGATAAGGTCAGAATATCCGTACCTTATTGCAAGCAACCAAAATAAGAAAGGATACCAAAACAAGGAATCACTCCCTCTTCACCGAACCTAACAATTAATACTCACATGTTACTTATAGGCTCATTTTAATCAGATTACATGATTTAGGTTTCTTTCTATTTTTTATAAACTTCCTATTTTTAGTAACCTTCCAGATTAAGTAACTTTCCATAATTATTAACTTTCCTTATTTAGCAGGTTTCGATATTTAGTAACCTTCCATATTTAGTAAGTTTCCATAATTAGTAAATTTCCCTATTTTATGACTTTTAGGGTTATCTATGATAACTAAATAAACTTTAAGACTTAATATGATCAATATTTTAGTTTAGGGTTTAATATGACACTTTTAATAATTTTAGGGTTTAAACTGTCATTTATTCAAAGTTTAGGGGCTAAAGTGTAATTTATATATTCATATGAAATTTCTCATATTTTATATATTTTAAACATCTCATTAAATATTTCATGCACTAAACCCTAATTCACGCGTTAAAAAAAAACCTAATTTACATATTAACCCCGCCCGCTAACAACTCTTTTGCGCCTTATACATTTAACCCATTTTAACCAATTTCTTTAATGCGACTAAACCCACACAACACCACACCTTTTCAATCCACATAAGACTCAACAATATTCACCCTAACGACCTATTTTTTATCCCTTATTGCCCTAGCCAAATTGATCCCAAAACCCCTTTGTATTTGTCCTTGCCACACGACATAACTCAAACATAAAATCACATTCATGCAAGTCCTAGTTTTACACCATTAGTACACATGCCTAACACCCAAAATAACCCCACCAGAATACTATAGTTTGCTCCCACCATTCGACTTATTTTAGACCAATAATAAATGACTCAACATGCATGAGATTCCCATTTTATACGACACAACATACATATAAATTAACATGTATTGACTCCAATACAACCACTACCAATGACCCTAGCTTTCCCATATTTAATCCTTGTTTCTATAGCCTATTCGACACACATGTACAGCATGAGAATGCATGCAACACTCCTATGTTATACGTTACACATGACACACCAATTACCTCCTGTTAAATCGACGTATCCTCATCATATTACATGTTCCATTTACCAGGTTATAAACCTTCTTATATATACCTTATGGTTCGTTATTCATGCATAATAAAGATCTAAGTTCATGCTACAAAACCTGATTTAACAATTCCAGTTAAGACCACACATAAGCACATATCGACATGAATTTTACTACATCAATTCATGACACTCGACCAGGCTTAAATGACCAAACAACGCACCCATGGGCTTTATATTCGACCCACATTATGCTACTCATGACACCAACACACACCCTACACAACCACATAAAATCATAGCCTTCCCTTGTCCTACTCGACACCCTAACACAGCCCACAACCATGCACGTAGACATCATTATTTTACATATATCATTCTCAGGTTTAACGCCATATATGATCCGTCATTTACACTCATATGCTGGACCTAACTAACCCATTTTGTATGCTAAAAATCCAGTTTATGTGCCAGGTCTAGCCTACAATATAACCTCATATATTGGCCCTCGATACACACTCACACAATCAACCCAATAACACCCTTCAAATGCTTAATATTCTAGATTATGTGCCTCATTATTTACACCATATGGTTTGATATTTCATGTACTAGTTTCCATAATCCTAGACCAGATTTGATTATACATAAGCAACTATATATCGACATAAGCCTAACCCATACCATACAACATTTTATCCAGGTTTTAATTGATTAGAAACTGCTTCAAAACCAGGCTTTAAAATTATATTCGCATTGAATCAAAAACATATAAGGACCTTATACATCGACTTGAACACTCACCCTATTACATGTTTCAATATTCAGATTTAAACCTTCATATATCATTACTTTGTTAATTATTTCATGCTACTCTCGACCATGTTTTTAAGATGTATTTTACTTGATTAAAACGTGCTTCATAACCAGGTCCTCAACCTATATTACAAGCAACCAAAACTGATTTCATAACAGACCTTGTAACCCCTTATTCAACACATACCCAAGTCTATATTCCATGTATTAAAATCCAGATTTCATGCCTTAAATTCATATGTGCTGTTCGTTATTTTATGTACAACAATAATCTAAGTTTCAAGTAGAAGGACCAGATTCGAGAGCCACCCATAGCTATACATCGACATGTTTTTATGTATATATTAGGCGCCATTTATTCACATATAGGTCTTATAATAGCGACCCCAAAAAGAAGGTGAACCCAAAAACAGATTCAAAGTGTTTATTTACTGAATTATATGGTACATTAACGTCTTCATTATCGTCCTATATTTCTCATATTACATGTGACTAGAACTTATCATTTTATGTGTTCGTTGCAAGTCCTTCATTCATTAGTATCATGACCGACCAAGAGCTTGGTTTTAGATTTCAAGAGTTTATATTTCATGTGATCATGTCAAATAAAATGAGATCAGAAGGAGTGACACCTTTGTCGACTGGAAGAACAAGATGAGGTAAAGAAGAAGACCAGAATTCAACCCAAAGAAAAACCCTATTCGAACCCCGACTCGTACACACAATCTCACCAAGGCTAGTGCACCACCAAGCCTTGATCACCATGAATTCAAAACCCCACAACAGCGACAATGGAGTCTTGGAACCAGTTACAGCCTTGATCTTGAACTTGGAAAAATTATAGTCGTCTAGGTTGAGAAAAGAATCACCAGGACCTCTTGTTTTTCTATTTGTTTCGTATGAAAAAGAAAAGAAAAGAGGGAGGCCACATAATAAGAAGGAGAGGGGAACGTATAGTTTAATTAGGAAACAAGTTTAATTAGGAAACAAATTAAAAATAAATGTGATTGATTTGGAGTGATAGAATGCGTGATTCATGGGCTGTAAATAGGGAATCCGGTTTTGATAGCTTTGATAGGATTATGATAGGTTTTATTTGTGACTATTTATTTATAACTTAGATTATATTCTTATAATGTATTTGCACCTCACAACATATAGTTTTAAGCTTTTATGAATTAATACAACACTTAGGTAAAACAATTTTTTTTTTCTTTTTTTTTTAAATAATAATATAGTTTAAGATTGCATGATCTCATGAAATAGCGGGTAATTTAGGAAATTTAAATGATGAGAAAATGAGGGTTTTACAAGGTAAAACAATTTACCTGTCATGCCCCTAACCTAGTGATATCCGCGCACTCACCTTCATTGTCTCTTGTGAGATTCGTTTTTGCGGATATGGGCGTTAGAGTCAATTAAGACTTTTCTTAAGCTATGTATCTCATACATATAGTATACTTAAGTTTATGGGAATACTTTCTTCAAGCAAGATTATTTACCTGCAAGGGAAGAAACTTGATTCACTCATCATTGCTCATCTCAAACTTGTCACGCATGATCTTTGAGCGATCATTGTACATTTCTGGACAAGTTGAGTTTGTCATGATGAGATGTGAATTAGTTTCTGTGTTATAGTGCCTACCATGTTAAATTCTAATTGCACTATATGCTTAGCATTTCTACTAACAAAGGGTGTTTTAAGGAAGCATACCTGAACGTGAGGTGTTGCCCTTAAAGCTCTAACACTAGACTACCTTTGTTGAAACTAGGCATATGAGACACGACTTGACTTTGAGTCTCATGATTTGTATGATCACAAATCATTCTCCATTAGTTAGACTTCAGGTTTATTTACAACCATGTTTATCTAGCAGAACAAAAGTTTAAACATCTGGTCCCCAGTATCTCATGGGTCCAAAGTTGTTAGTGGCAAACATCCTATGCATTTGTTGCATTAGTTTAGGATGTGAGAATGGAGGACACATTTCCCATGGTAGGTAACTTTGATATTTAAGGTTGTTCCAAGTTACGGGAAAGTTACTTGGATAACTTTGTCTTCTAAAGTTACCTCTCGGCAGAGGTGTTCTTGACCGAGGTTTGGGAGAATTTGTTTTTCTAGGTGGAGGAGTTCTAGACCTAGTGTCGGGTTTTACAAATCCAAGTCCGGGAGTTGATAGGGGTTTGTAAAAGCCTTTGACTTCCTCTATGCTAGCAACAGGCACTTTAGTACCATTTACATCTATGTGACTTGGTTTAGGACTCAGGTTATTTTTCAAAATTGACCCTGATCTGACTTCAGCACCAGACGGTACCACGGTACCACTAAATTTAGTGGTGCCGTCTATACCTTTAGTGGTGCCGTCACCTATAGACTCAGATGTTTCAGGCTTTACAAATTTTACATGTTTAGTACTACTTGTAGAAGCTTGATTTGGGTCAAATCCTAAACCCGCACGATCATGTTCACTAAAGCTAATGTTTTCAAGCATCTCATTAAGTGCCTTAGTTCCTTCTTTAAACTTAGTGATTCTCAAAGCATTTTCTTTGAGTTTCTCATTTTCTACTTGAAGACTCACGCATGACCCACATCCTAAGTCTAGTTCTTTATTTTCTCAAGTCTTTTGACTTGATCTTTTAGTTCTAAAATTAGCAATTCAAGTTCTTGCAATTTTAATTTTAGTGTTCTATTTCTTCCTAAATTTTAGAACTAACCTCGCATAATTTGTTGTATTCGTCATGTAACCTATTGTCATCTATTGACGAATTATCATCACTATAATAAGAAGAGTCGGAATGTACCTCATTAGAAGCTTGAGCCATTAGGCATGTTTCATCGTTGAGCTTCTTCTCTTCTTCTTCACCACTATCACTCCAAGAGCCTCCTATGAAAGCTCGTTGGTTGTCAGATTTCTGTGGTTTGGGACATTCTCCTATTAGGTGATTAGGATCTCCGCATCTAAAGCATCTCCTATCACTCATCCCTTTCCTTTCATCTCGGTTCGTTGAGATGACCTCTTTTCATCACGAGGTTGTCTGGGAAATCTACCTTTCCTCCTAAGAAACTTTCTAAAGTTTCTAACGGCTAGTGCATATTCTTCATCTTCACTATCGAAACTCGAACATTCCTCATCACTAGACTCCTTCTTGGCTTTCAATGCTAGAGATCTAACTCTCTCGCTTTTGCCTCTAACTATATCGGAGTCCTTCTTGATTATCATCTCGTGAACTTTCAAGTTTCCTATTAGTTCATCTAGGGACAACGTCGCCAAGTCCTTTGACTCTTCTATGGCGGTGACCTTTGCTCTCCATTTAGGATGTAGAGCCCTAAGAAACTTCCTAACATAATTCTTGCTAGAGTAACCTTCATCAAGAGCTTTAAGACTAGTGATAATAGTATTAAATCTAGCAAAAGCATTATCTACTGACTCATCTTCCGAAATGTAAAATTGTTCATATTGTTGAACAAGAAGATCAATCTTGCTCTCTTTGATTTGATTATTACCTTGGTGAGTGACTAACAAGGTTTTCCAAATGTCTTTTGCCGTATTACATATAAAGATTCTTTCAAATTCCTTTTTAGGCAAAGCATTGTAAATCTTCATTTTAGCGTCATTGTTTTTGGCTAATTTTCTTTTTAAGTTCATCACTTTGTTTATCATAAGAAACTATTTCATCCTTTTTAGTTTCCGGATTCATTTGAATCGGTTGAAAGTCACCCTCGGTAATAATATGCCAAAGATCAATGTCTTTTGATTTCACATACGTTTCGAATCTTGTTTTCCAATAAATAAAACAATCGGTTTCGAAAAGTGGTGGTCTTTGCATAGATTGCCCTTCTAGATATTTGACGGAATCCATTGATTGATTCAAGTTTTAAAATACAATATACTTTAAAATCTTGACTGACGTGGCTCCTGATACCAATTGTGGAAAACTAGAAGGGGGGTTGAATAGTTTTACCGGTTTTTAAGTTCTTTTAAAATCTTTTTAAAAGTTTACTTATGAAAACCTTGATTCAAATCTTATGTGTAATCAATCAACACCAATATGAACTACACTCTAAACTAACTAGTAACAAGTAAAGTAAGTAAAGAGTAAAGTTGGAAAGATCAAACCGGGACAAAAGATTTATAGTGGTTCGGCTACGAAGCACCACTTCGCCCTACTCCACTCCCCGAGTACCACACTCGAGAGTTTCAAGCACTATGTCAACAACCTCCCTTAAGGCGGAGAAAACCGTACACGTTACTTATCCTATTTTCGACACTAAGCTAAATGTCAAGTGCTAATCTTAGCTAGCACAAATCTACCACGATCCACTTGATCAACACTCAAGCCCAATGGCTTCAAGAGATCACCAAGATCTCGACACGATCACAATCATCAACACTCACTCAACTAACACTATCCTATCGACCCTTGTTCTTCTTGATCAATCACACAAGCCCAATGGCTTCAAGAGATGTTCACTATCTCTATAAGATCACAATTGATCTTCACTCTCACTCTCACAAAAGAAAAATAAACTTGATGTATGCTACGATACAACAAGGTTGTAACAAATGTTACAAAGACCTAACAACTATAACTCTTGTATCTTCTTGGATACCTTGAGTTCTTCTCTTGCAAATGAAGAGGAATGATAACACCTTGTATCAGCTTGGATACTTTGTGTTCTTTTCTTGCTAGTGAAGAGGAATGAAGAGGATCTCTTGGTTGGATGATTGGATCACTCTTAAACAAAAGAAAAACTAATCTAAATGATCAAGAAGAAAGAAAGGTGTGAGAGATTTAAACTCAGAAGTTTCTGTGTGTGAAAGGGTGTGTTGGATCAGTCCTAGATAGATCTTTGAGCCGGTAGAATGCTTATGTAATCACAAACAAACTACAAGAGAATCTATAAGAATAAACTTATGCGCGGAATATAAACACAAGAGTTAAAGAAGAAATAACTAATAACAATTGATCCTCTATGGATCTATATTAAATATTAAAATTTGTTTCATGGTCGTACATTGTTCATAGCCGAGAGTTTCTTTTATAATCCAAGAAACCCTAATTCGGCATTCACTACAAAACGTGTAGAGGAGATATACATTATCACTTCCTAATATAACTCATGCATATCTCTTTCTCTAACTAACTTCTAAATATACGGGTTGACTATTTCTATTACCCGCAGAAACATAACTAGCAGCAGTAACTATATACTACTAACAGCAGGAACCATACCAGCAGGAACTACATACCTGCCAGCAGGAACCATACTACACTACCAGCAGTAATGACACTAAATACTATTTTAATAATTCCTAACAATCCTCCCCTAAACTTGAATTTGACCTGGTTAACTTCAAGTTTCTAGATAGATCTTTGACTTCCAAAGCATGAGGATTGAACTTTAGCAGCAACATTAGGTAACCAGCAGCAATATGGTTAGAACCAGCAGCAACAAGTAACCATCTTTAAGACCAAGGATCCAGCAGCAACAGGAACCAACTGCAACATAAGTAGATTTGATAAGCCTTTACCAAGTAGCTACTCACTCTTGGGCTAGCTAGTCCTTTGGTGGAATCATGGCATCGCCCTGGTGAACTAGTAACCAGTCCAACACTTAGAACATGAATCAATGGTGTGTTGGAATACCCTAATGATTTTTGGCAAACCATCACATCCATAAACGGATTTGAGATGTCTTTACCTGTAGCCGTTTGCTCAGGACTAGCCAATTCTTGGTTCATTACATAACCTTGGTGAATTGAGTACCAAATATGGTTTTCCACTGCCTTTACCACAAGCCATATTCTTGTGGGCAAGCCAATTCTTTGGAACCCCAAAGGGTAACATCCATGGTGAATTGATGACCATTTCAACTCTCAGTAATGAAACATGGGTGAGTTGAATTTCCAATAGTTTTTAGCAAACTATTAGAGCTGTAAACGGATTTGATAATCACATCAGAGCCGTACCCTCATGGTGAGTCAACTCTTTCTTGTCTGTGAGACATGGTGAGTTGATTACCATTTGTTGTGTGGTAAGAAACCAACACTGTACTTGTAAACAGTGTACTCAAACATACAAGTTAGTAGACAAGATATTATATATATATATATATATATATATATATATATATATATATATATATATATATATATATATATATATATATATATATATATATATATATATATATATATATATATAACTAATAGAAAGAAAAATATTCAACAATGATGTTAAAGAATACCATCAAGTAGCAGCAGTCCAAGCAACACAAAGTTGAGACCTAATGAATCTAACCAACTGCTCAGCAGTGGTCAAATCATTTCCAACTACATCCTTTGCAATCTCCAACTTATGTGTGAGCATCCTCTCCATTAGGTGAGCTGAGAGAGGATATTTGACATCCACAAACATATACTTTCCAACTCATCATTTGCCAATTTTCTTGATGTGCCTAAACAGAAAAACCATCACCCCCTGAATCCAGCAACACTTTCAAATTTCCCCAGAGTATTAGACGAAGTCCAGTAGCAGGATTATCATCATAATGTTTAACCACCATGCCATAGAGCAGTACCAGATTTTGCCTAGTCACCATATGTAAAATCTCTTTAAGAAAGGTAAAATACTTGGTGACACCATCAATTCGGTACATGGCATTTATTTCTCCTAGAGGTAAAGGAAGAACCTCCCAACCAGCAATTTGAGCCCACTCAAGAGGTGGATCATCATCAGGTTCACTTTCAGAGTCAACCTTGATAAGCTCTCGATCATCATAGTCTGTAATAGACTTAGGTCCACGCTTTTTCCTAGCTATAGACGTTCTCCTTTTACCTAGAGTAGAAGAAGGAGAAGAAACACCAGTGTTAGGACCAGTGGAATGGGGAACTTCAGGAGAAATGATGTTGGCAGCATCATTGGATTGATCAGCAGGAATAGGTGGCGGTACACCAGCAGAAACCACTGGTGTGTCAGCAAAAACAGCTGATTCTTTGGGTTTGTCCTTAGAAGGATCTGATGTATCCTTAGGTGTTGTGTCCTGAGGTGTTGTCTTTGTAAGTTGCAGCTAAGAATGCAACCATGTTATGATGAATAAATGAAAGCCTCATGTTCTGATGATACTGTTGTGTCCCAATAACACTAGCAACAATAAGAAACTTACTACTGCAAAACAAAGTTAAACAAAATACACAAACTAAAACAAATAATGGTTAGTGTACACAAAATATACAACATCTGCAAACAAAGTTAGTGAACGCAAATCAAACTAAAAAGAATGTTAGTTAACACACAATATACAACAATAAGCCTCCCCTTAGGCTTATGCCTCCCCTCAATCACAGCAATCAGGGATTGATCATCCCAATATGAACCACCAAATAATTAAATCTAGGTCCATCAAAAGCTTTTGTTAACAAATCAGCCACATTTTCATCTGTGTGTATTTTAAGCACTTGAATGAGATGTTTTTCATTAGCATCTCTTATAAAATGGTGCCTAATCTCAATGTGCTTTGTTCTTTGGTTATCAATAAAGATTTTGGTGTTCATAAAATTGAACCCATAGTCTAACAACTGATTTTGTATCCAAAGTACCTGACCACAACAACTAGTAGCAGCAACATACTCTACCTCAGTAGAAGATGTAGCCACAATGGTCTGCTTCTTGCATTGCCAAGAGATCAATCTCCTACCCAGAAACTGACAACCCCCAGTAGTAGACTTTCTATCAAGATTAGCACCAGCATAATCACTATCACTATAAGCTTCCAACACAAAAGGAGAATCTCTTGGGTACCAAAGACCCAACTTAGGTTGTCCTTTTAGATACTTGAAGATTTTCTTGACTGCATTCAAGTTGGAAGTCAACGGTGTAACTGATGAAGCGAAAAGTGTACCGCTTTTAGGGGGACATTTAAGCCCTAAATCGTATTTATTTGATCAAATATTGCCCTAAATCGTTCCTTTTGTCATTTTAGGTACTTTAGAGAAGAAATCTGGAAAAGGAAGCATTTTGGACGTTTTTGGAGCTTAAAAGTGAAGAAAACGGCAAAGTCTCAAAAATATGCTGGAAAGTACCTTTGACGGCGTCAAGAATTGTTCCAGACGGCGTCAAGGCTTGGCAAAAAAGGTGGATATGAAAAATACACATGATAAGCCAGGGAGTTTTGCAATATAAAGTCTGACGGCGTCACCCTTTGAAGTGATCAAGGCCATCACGGTTTAACTTAAAGAGGGACGGCGTCAAGCCCATTTCTGACGGCGTCAAGCCTTGATAAGCCAGAGCGGATTTTGGAGAGCTAAAGAGGGACGGCGTCAAGAAGGCCATCCGGGAACCCTAAATGCGGCGAGGTGACGGCGTCACACTCCATAACGTGACGCCGTCGGATCTGAAACTCTATATATAGTTTTGCAATCTTTAGTCATTAGGGTGGAACTTTGTGTGCAACTTTGTGAGGAGAAACGCTAAGACGAATTTCTGCCATTTTTAAGGGTTTTCAAACCCTTGGATCTCCCATGTTTAATTGAAGATTAGTTATCGTTTAATCAATCAATATGTCTATGTGTTGTTTGATTATATCTTGTTCTTGTCTTTTGATTAACATGCTAGGCTAGATTTATCTTGTGTTTGCTTAGATCTAATGAAACCTAACTATTGATTATTGGTTATTAGTGTGTTATTAATTGTATTGGATGAATGTTTATCGATGTTAGGCTTAAGAAAACTGGCTAACTTCCTATTCGGTAACTTGCTTGAACGTCTTAAGAAACATGAACCAATGCGTACTAGGTTTTTATGGTTGTATTTAATGCATGAGCGAATTCTAGTGATCCCATGTTAGGAGCTTCTTAGCCGGCTCGACATAGGAGTGAAGTAGGAGCTTGTAGAGTTGGGGAAGTACGTACGCCACCCCACGATTGGTATTAAGGAATACACCCGTCATCCACGCAATTAATACACACTAATCAACCGGTAAAAGATAGTTAGGGAGTAAGGAAATCTAAGTAAACACATTTCTCTCCACATAAGTTTCACAACCTTTTCATTTTCAGTTATTTTATTGTATTTGCATTTGTAGTTATTTGGGTTAGTTGACTAGCAACTAATTCCGCCCACTCTTTCAAACCCGAGATTTTACTTGCTTTCATAAAAATATAAAAATACAAAAAGAATCTTCCCTCACCCTTAGACCTATTAGAGTAGTTTTTCAATTCTAACGACACTATTCCCTGTGGAGAACGATCAATCCCCCGTACTTACCACTACACTATACTACATCGGTCAGGTACACTGCCTGGTGGGGTTGTAAGCCTCTTGAGATCTTTCGAGAGGTAAAACCTACTGCGAGGGCGCAATCCCACGCATCAAGTTTTTGGCGCCGTCGCCGGGGAATAGTTATTGTTTAGGTTGAATTTTTATTTTATTAGGTCTACTCACTAGATTCCTTTCTAGTGAGATTTTTATTTTATTTTTCTAGGATTTCTTTAGTCTATCTTTCTTTTTTCTTCGTTTCTTTGTTCGTAACCATTACCATCCGACATCATGGAAGGTGGTAATATCCTCGATCCCAACAACCCACCACCACAACCACCTCCTAGAGCCCGTACCTTAGGAGAGTACTCCCGTCCTAGCCACCATGGCTATCGAAACACCATTGAGCTCACTCAAGGAGCCAATGTCACTCCCTTGCGATCCGACACCATCCGGTTGGTGCAAAGCGGATGCGCATTCCATGGACTTCGTTCCGAAGATCCTAATCAACACCTCAAGGACTTTCTTAAAATCGTTGATTCCATAGACCTTGATGTTGCCACTCGAGAGACGACCCGACTGCGTCTCTTTCAATTCTCTCTGTGGGACCAAGCTAGTCAATGGCTAGAACGTCTACCCGCAGGATCCATCACCTCTTGGGATGATCTCACCACTCGTTTCCTTGCTCAGTTTTTCCCACCGGGAAGAACTACCAAGCTAAGGAATGATATCTTGATGTTCCAACAACGTCATGGCGAAACCCTCTACGAGGCATGGACTCGATTCAAGGACTTACTCCAAAAAGTCCCTCACCATGGCATAGAACTTTGGCTCCAAGTCCAAATCTTCTATGACCATATCAATCTCTCCACAAGGCAAACCATTGACCAATCGGCCGGTGGTAAGCTACGTGATCTAAGTGCGGAAAAATCATGGGCTCTTTTAGAAGATCTTGCTCTTTATGACAACGAAAGTTGGAATGATCCCCGTGATTTGAATAAAATGGTCAAGGCAATTTCTTTGCCTTCGAACAATTCAAGCACTTCCGACCGTAGGATCATAGAACTTGAAGACCAAGTCAAGTTTCTTATGAAATCCTACGAGGCTCCTAAACCTACAAGCCAAGTGAACAAAGTCACTTCTTCGTGTGAATTATGTAGTGGTCCCCACGACACTCGTGATTGCATGGAACTCCTCGAACAAGCTTTTGCGGACTACGCATCCTCGCGTACCGACGGAGCGGGAGACAAGTGGTACACTTTCAAACCCGAGCCAAACCCCTATGGTGATTCATACAATCCCTCATGGAAAAATCACCCAAACCTTAGGTGGAAACAAAACCAAATCACACAACAAACCAATTCTTCCAACCCACCTAATCGTTTCCAATCAAGCGGTTCCAACTCGAACCGTACTTTCAACAACAATCCTTCCAGCAATGGTAGTACCAATAACTTTGAAGGATTGATGTCCCAATTTATGGCATCTCAAGAAGCTCGTTTGGCCAAGTTTGAAGCCGATTTCAAACAAAAACAAAGCGAGATGACCAATAAGATTGACACTTTGTTGAAAGCCCTCAATGACCGAGAAATGGGAGCACTCCCTAGCAACACGGTCAAGAACCCGAAACTAAACGTTAACGCCATTTCATCAGTTTTGTCTCCTAGTTCTTGTCCACAATATTATTCGGTCAATTCCATGAGCACGTGTTTCAAACAAACCCAAGTCGTTCAAAATGACCAAGAAGTTATGATATCCAAATTGGTCAACAACATAGTTGAAACACCTCCCACTCAAAACCTTGACGAAGAATTCAAGGAGCTCCACCTTGAAAGTCCGGTTATTGATGTGTTGGATGAGAATAAGCTCAAGTTAGGCGAAAAAGGGACCGCCTTTGTTCAAAACAAGCTACCTAAAAAGTTAGATGATCCGGGCTTATTTGTTCTACCTTGCAAGATCGGTAATTCGGAGGCTTATGACACATTAGCCGATCTTGGATGAAGCCTTAACCTACTTCCGTTACCTCTCTACACCTCTCTAAAACTAGGAAAACTTGAAGAAACCGAGGTAATAATAGGCTTAGCGGATGGAAGTTTTGCTTACCCGGTTGAAGTAGTCAAAGACGTGTTGGTACACATAGGAAAACTAACCATTTTAGCCGATTTCCACGTCCTTGATATGGTTAGCGACCCTACATGCCCCTTGTTGATAGGTATAGGATTTTTAGCGACCGCTAGTGCTATGATTGATTGTAAGGAATCTAAGATAGCGGTAGGAGAAGGTGATACTTCGTCAGTCTATGATGTGAAGAAACATGCCTATGATACTAATGATGAAACGACACCCCATTGGTTAGAGTTAAATAGGAGACCATCTAGATATGGACCTTGGATCGATAGAGACTTCATAGGACCCCAACGCCCATTTTACCTAGAAGAGGACTTTTTGAACCGAACACATACGGTAGAGCAACTCTTGGCTAGGGACACCGAATTGGATCCATTTGAAGACCCTCTAGTTTTTAGGAAGATGATTGATTTCCTAGGAGTTTTGCCAATTAACCTAGGAATGAATAAGTGGACTTGTGAGGACGATGATCACAAGTGGGATTGGGACAAACCACCCAAAGATGGAGATGGGTCATGGCATATTAAGATGACGTTGTATGACCCGGATGGAGAGAAGTTTGAAAAGATATATTGTACTAAGCGGACCAATAGGAAACTTCAATCCAAGCTTAACCCTAAAGACGTCCTCGATGACGAACTCACTTACATAGGGTAGAAGGACTTTGAGTCTAGCTACAAGACTCGTTAATAAAGAAAAGCGCTTCTTGGGAGGCAACCCAAGCTTTATTTGCTTTGTGTGTTTATTTGTTTGTTTGTTTGATTTTATTTGCTTCCGTATGTACGTTTAATTTTTATTATTATTGATTCATGTTCGAAACGAAAATGTGAAAATGCTTTATCTTGTTTTTAACTTCGTCTTAACTACATATAAAGGTATTTTGCAAAAGATAAGTGTAAGGGAAATCCAAATCGGTTTATTAGAACACAAATGAACATGAATCATAACAATATTAAATTAACATACATATTAGTATTTGTTTGAGTCAAATGCTTGTATCGAGTCATAATGATATTTTGCAGGATTTCCAGGAAGTAAGGTATAGGTTTTTCCAGAAATTTTCCGGAAACTTAACATGAGAATTCTGTCAGATCATTTCTGACGGCGTCAGGTTTAATTTTCTGAAAATTTTGAAAGTTTTGTTTTCATAAAAAGTTTTTACTAAATCTCTAACTTATAAACTCCAGGAATCTGCAAAATAATCATTCCACAAGCATTATATCCGTATATAGATTTATCCCGCCGATGTTATGCAGGTTTTCGTGTTTGTTTTCTCAGGTTTAACAGGTTATTTTGGACAAGGAGATGTATGTGGAATCTAGCTTTTGGCGATGCTTTAGTCTTGAAGCTTCTACATTCTCTTGGAAGAAGATCTAACCATGTTACCTCTTTATCCACCGAACGAATCAGGGGAGTATTTGATTTCATTCTTTTACCTTATTTACTTTTACATCTTGTTATTTGAACATTGGGGACAATGTTCATCTTAAGTGTAAGGGGGGGGGGGTAAAAGTACGATACTTTAGAGAATACAATTGCACTTGATTTTTGTTTGTTTAACGGTAGATGTGTAATAAAACTGAGAGAAATACCTGCTAGGGCAATTTTAGTGCCAAATTTAAATTTTTTTACAACATTTAGGAGTGAAACTTTGGTCTTAATGAGCGTCTCACGGATAGGAGTTATATGACTAGCACAAAACCGTACCACTAAAAAATTTTCCACCCCCAAATATGTGAGGTTCGCCCCTAGAATTGGTAGGAAAAGCATTTATGCTATGATGTGTGTACCGGTAGCACTTAGATTCTAGAACTTGCGTTAGGACCATTCCGAGGCCACAAGTGAGACTACATTCGTGTAGTTAGATTTACTACATGATAAGAGGCATTATGATTAACCCATTGTTTTACACCTGTGTTTTTGTTATAATTACGTTGGCTACATTGGTCAAGTAATTCTCCCACAGCCTTTGCGTTGTACTCATTTTTAGTACACGATACCCCTAGTACACCCCTCAGAGCCTATCTTTTCGTTTCAACCTTTAAGCATTTTACTTAAAGGAAGAATTTGTTTACACCCCACTTAAATGTACACCCAAATCGCCTTAGCTTACCTTGTATGCACTCATTTTAAGTGCATTATTGTTACAACATTTGTTTAAACCCTTAGTTAATTATCTAATTGATTACATGGTTGCTAAGTCGAGTCATATCCTTGTACATATTGTTTTGGGACGATTGGGACTCATGGGTAAAGTACTAGTGTAATGGAGTAATGGGGAAGAACAACATTATTACCCCCATATGTGCTAAATATTTTAAAAGTACTCCAAGTGTTTCGATTATCTTAATTCGAGTCATTAGAATAGTTATTTGTAAAGTTATGTAAAAGTTCAAGTGTAAGGGGAATGCAACGCCCCTATGATGTATTATTTTGGATGGTAGGGCAAGAGTGTATGCAAAAAAAAAAAAAAAAAAAAAAAATTTCAAGAAAAATACAAAAAAATGAGAAAAAGAAAAATAGAAAAAAAAAACATACGGACTACCATCCCGTTTCATTTTATGTTTATTTTATGTTTTTGTTATTTTGTTTTTAGCTTAAGTCGAGTCTAGTCTTGGCTTAGCAACATTGTATAGTACATGTAATTAATTAAGATTTTTAACTCGCCGCCAGTAAAATCTCCCTTATCCAACAAATCCGTGTTTATCATATCCCTACACCTAACGTTATAACCCGTTTAAAAGCCCTCTTTGATAGTTTATCTTAGGTGCTTACGCCTAGTGGAGGAGGTTTTTGATCCTTTCCCAAGCCTATGGTAATCTATTTGCTATGACAGGTAGTGAGAGATATTATCGGTTTTCATTTATGAGATTTATTTTGATGACACCTGAGAGATGTGAGTATCTAAACACTACTTGTGAGGTGCTAGTATGTAATCTCCGTGCTTATTATGATTAAAGTGGAACGACTACTTGTTGTAATTACTTTTATATTAGCGTTAAATGACCCCTAACTTGTATTTTGATTAGAATAAAAACGCATTTGCTTGAGGACAAGCAAATCTCAAGTGTAAAGGTATTTGATGAAGCGAAAAATGTACCACTTTTAGGGGGTCATTTAAGCCCTAAATCGTATTTATTTGATCAAATATTGCCCTAAATCGTTCCTTTTGTCATTTTAGATACTTTGGAGAAGAAATCTGGAAAAGGAAGCATTTTGGACGTTTTTGGAGCAAAAAAGTGAAGAAAACGGTAAAGTCTCAAAAATATGCTGGAAAGTACCTTTGACGGCATCAAGAATTGTTCCAGACGGCGTCAAGGCTTGGCAAAAAAGGTGGATATGAAAAATACACATGATAAGC
Organism: Artemisia tridentata subsp. tridentata; assembly: GCA_021014915.2. Lineage (NCBI taxonomy): Eukaryota > Viridiplantae > Streptophyta > Magnoliopsida > Asterales > Asteraceae > Artemisia > Artemisia tridentata. The sequence continues at coordinate 213,449,225 of CP139508.1, read as the reverse complement.
CAGGGAGTTTTGCAATATAAAGTCTGACGGCGTCACCCTTTGAAGTGATCAAGGCCATCACGGTTTAACTTAAAGAGGGACGGCGTCAAGCCCATTTCTGACGGTGTCAAGCCTTGATAAGCCAGAGCGGATTTTGGAGAGCTAAAGAGGGACGGCGTCAAGAAGGCCATCCGGGAACCCTAAATGCGGCGAGGTGACGGCGTCACACTCCATAACGTGACGCCGTCAGATCTGAAACTCTATATATAGTTTTGCAATTTTTAGTCATTAGGGTGGAACTTTGTCATTAGTGTGCAACTTTGTGAGGAGAAACCCTAAGACGAATTTCTGCCATTTTTAAGGGTTTTCATACCCTTGGATCTCCCATGTTTAATTGAAGATAAGTAATCATTTAATCAATCAATATGTCTATGTGTTGTTTGATTATATCTTGTTCTTGTCTTTTGATTAACATGCTAGGCTAGATTTATCTTGTGTTTACTTAGATCTAATGAAACCTAACTATTGATTATTGGTTATTAGTGTGTTATTAATTGTATTGGATGAATGTTTATCGATGTTAGGCTTAAGAAAACTGGCTAACTTCCTATTCGGTAACTTGCTTGAACGTCTTAAGAAACATGAACCAATGCGTACTAGGTTTTTATGGTTGTATTTAATGCATGAGCGAATTCTAGTGATCCCATGTTAGGAGCTTCTTAGCCGGCTCGACATAGGAGTGAAGTAGGAGCTTGTAGAGTTGGGGAAGTACGTACGCCACCCCACGATTGGTATTAAGGAATACACCCGTCATCCACGCAATTAATACACACTAATCAACCGGTAAAAGATAGTTAGGGAGTAAGGAAATCTAAGTAAACACATTTCTCTCCACATAAGTTTCACAACCTTTTCATTTTCAGTTATTTTATTGTATTTGCATTTGTAGTTATTTGGGTTAGTTGACTAGCAACTAATTCCGCCCACTCTTTCAAACCTGAGATTTTACTTGCTTTCATAAAAATATAAAAATACAAAAAGAATCTTCCCTCACCCTTAGACCTATTAGAGTAGTTTTTCAATCCTAACGACACTATTCCCTGTGGAGAACGATCAATCCCCCGTACTTACCACTACACTATACTGCATCGGTCAGGTACACTGCCTGGTGGGGTTGTAAGCCTCTTGAGATCCCTCGAGAGGTAAAACCTACTGCGAGGGCGCAATCCCACGCATCAGTAACTTGATGTCTTGAACAAGCACTAACTGCAAACATTATATCTGGTCTTGAAGCTGTCAAATACATAAGTGAACCTATCATTGATCTGTAGAGATGAACATTAACAGCATCATCAGGTTCATTGTTGGATTTAGGCTTGGGATCTTCATATGGAGTTGTTGCAGTTCTCACAGATTCCAAATCAAACTTCTTAAGTATGTCCTGTACATACTTTTCTTGGCTGATAAAAATCCCATCAGGCTTTTGTTTGACCTGTAAGCCGAAGAAAAATGTAAGCTCACCCATAGCACTCATCTCAAATTCACCCTTCATCAATTCTTCAAATTCCCTACACCAAGCCTCCTTTGTGGAACCAAAGATGATGTCATCCACATAAACCTGAACAAGGATGATATCTCTTGAATTTTTCTTGATGAAGAGTGTCTTGTCTATGGTACCTCTTCTGTATCCATGCTTCAGTAGAAAAGTAGACAGTCTAGCATACCATGCTCTTGGTGCTTGATGAAGTCCATAGAGTGCTTTCACCACCTTGTAGACCAATTTTGGATTCTGAGGGTCCTCAAATCCATTGGGTTGAGTCACATAAACCTCTTCTTCAATCTCCCCATAGAGAAAAGCACTTTTTACATCCATCTGGTAGACCATAAATCCCATATATGAGGCAAAGGCTAAAAATAGCCTAATGGCTTTAACTCTTGCCACTGGAGCATACACCTCATCATAATCAATACCCTCCTCTTGCCTATGACCTTGAGCTACTAATCTAGCTTTATTCCTTATCACAATACCTGTAGCATCTCTCTTGTTCTTTAGAATCCATTTTGTCCCAATGACATTCTTTCCATCAGGTAAAGGCACAAGCTTCCTGGTATGTGCTTAAACACATACCATTTCTAGACCAAAACCGGACCCAAAAAGACCAAAAACCCGACCAAAATGCCAAATATATTGTGTTTTTGTGTTTTTACATATGCAGGCACGGATATTGAAGAAAAGGATAAAAATCAAGAAAGAACCGGAAAACCGAGCACGAGATATGGAAGTGTTATTTTTAGCCGATGCCGGGAAGAAATTATGGTCAAAAAGTCAACCGAGGTCCTCCATCTGTCAGAAGTTGTCAAATTGAGCCCTTGGATCATCTTTTAAAATATGGCAGTAATGGTCCCTTGAGAATCCAGAAAATACACATTTAGTCCCTATGTTTAAATCCCTTAACCCTTTAAAAAATATTTACCCCGGATCCAACAATTACCTAGCCCAACTTTAATCCTTTAAATCCCTAAAACCTGCTTTTAAATAAATAGCCCAATCCATACTTAACCCAGCCCACCTAAAATATTACCAGCCCACTCTTTTACCCGTTCGACCCGATCCAAACCCATCTAAAACAACCGGTCAAAGTTTTTAACTAAAAACTTTGGTCAAAATAAAAATAAAACAAACACACCCCCTATCTCTCTCACAACCCGCCTCCTACAATTCACCCCCAATCCCAATAGTTACTATTCACCCGCAACCCTAGAATTACCGTACGAATTTTTACGGTAATTAAGGGTATTAATGTCAATGATTGGATCTTCTAGAAGGCCCTGACAGAGAGAATGACACATGGCAGCAGGCTATTGGACCGAACACGCGTCAATCCTGATCAAACGGTGGGAAATGAATATTGGAGGCCAAGGCATGATCTAAGGGTGATGGATAGCTCAAGGGCACGAGGATTGCCAGCGTGGACTCTCCAGAAGAATCGATCGAGGCCTATAAATAGCGGGGATCACTCCTCAGAGGCATGCTTGTTTTTTTTAGATAGAAATGTTTTAATTTTAATTGTTTTATTGTTATTAAAAATTTCAGTCGATTTTAATTGTATCAGAATTTTATTTTTGTAATCGTTAATTTTGGTTAATGAAAATTTTATTTCAGTTTTGTTTTAATTAATTGTCTCATTATTTTTTTTATTCTAGTTATTATAATTGTTTTTTTTATCATCGTTCAAAAAAAAAAAAAAAAAAAAAAAAAAAAAGTCATAGTTGAAAGTCAAAGAAGCTGATAAGCTGGGATAAGCTGTGGTATTAAGCTGTTCAGAAAGGAGCTTGGGGTTATTATTATTATTGGCTTATAAGCCTGGGTAATGTGTTTGTGAAATCAGATTAGCTTGAGTTCAACAGGACAACAAGTGAGTTTGATGTTCTTAATTTTAGCTTATTTTGGCTTGTGTGTTCTAGCTATTCTTGCTGCTTATTTGAGAAAGAATTGTGTTTGTTTGCTTAGCTTACTAGTAGCCTAGGTAGTGCTTAGAAAAATAGAATTGGTTTAAATCAATTAGGTATAGGTTAGTTTTGCTAAATCTGATTTTGAAAGAGTGTTTTGATCATAGGTGAATTGGCTTTTGCTGTTGAAAATGCAGAAGGTTTAGATATTAATTTGGCTTTGATAAGATATTCTAAGGCTAGTTCAGTAGAAAGTTGAGGTTTAGTGATCACTAGAAGAAATTTTGTTCTTATTAGCTTAATTGAGTCCCAAAATCTGTCACAATTAAGCTCAGCAATAAGCTGAGTTGTTTTGAGGTTTTTATTGAATTGAAGAGTAGTGTAAAGGTTCTAAAGTGAGTTATCATAGGATTGGTTTGCTGTGGTCTTGTTTTGCACTAGTTCGCGCCAAAAATCAGTTGTCTGCTGTCATTAACTAATTAGTGCAGACAACCCTTTGTCTGATCTGCTGATCTAGGCTAAATTTAACTTAGCATTTAAGTTTTTGTGATAGGGCTTTTTAGATTTTAATAATCTTTGCTTGATAAGCTTTCCAAAACAGTTTTCATTTTTAAAATTGGTTAAGTTTTGAGCTTTTTATAAGCTCATGAAAAGTGCTAGTTAGGACTGTCTGCTTATTTAGAAAATAAAACAAATATCTGTCTTTGTCATTTTTGGTCCCTGTAGTTTCTGCTTTAGTTTAAATCGAGGCTAAGTAGTTTTAGTATTAAATAGTTTGTTTTTTGGCAATTTTAGTCCCTGTCTTTTATTAAATCTATAATAGTTTCAGTTTTTACAACTTTAGTCCCTCAGCTTTTATAAAACTTTTATTTTTCCAAATTTTCTTTTATAATTTAGTTTTTCTAAACTACATTTTCAGTCCATTAGTTATTTTTTTACTTTTGCATTTTAGTTAAATCACCTAATTAGTTTTAAATAGTTTTAATTCATAAAAAATTATTAAAAAAAAAAAAAATATATATATATATATATATATATTTTTCTTTTTCCAAAAATTTTCTTTTATCATTTTTAATATAGGAAAATTATTTTTATATTTTTAGGTTTTAAATTTCACAAAATCATTTTTATTTACGTTTTATAATTCGTCGCGTAACGTTTTTAAATTCAAATTTTCGTTTTAAAGTTCGTATGCTTAGTTTAATTGTTCATTAGATTAATTAGTTAATTTCTTTTATAATTTTATTATTCGTAGTATAAAATCACAAATCACCACTCTTTTTCACACACATTCACCACACGTATTCGACACGTTACGACAACTCGATATTCGACCTTCGTTGGGAGAACGACCCGGGGAAAACGCATACGTTGAGTTTTACCCTTGGAAAAATAATATACTAAAAACGACAAATCACTTCCATACACTTTGATTAAGAAATTGTTGCATTTCTTCTTGCATAGCCTCCACCCAAGCTGGATCTTCAAGAGCTTGTGAAACACTGCTTGGTTCAACTTGTGAAAGAAAACAAGCAAAGAGACAATGTAGAAAGTCTGTGTGATTGTTCCTTTGTTGATTATGAACATAACTGACAAAGGCACTTTCACCAAACTTTGTTTGTTTCACCTTATTTCTTGTCTGAACAGCTGAGGTAGGATCACCAAGAATCAAGGATTGAGGATGAATGATATTGATCCTCTTAGTAGCAACAGGATTGAATTCTATTGTGGATGCTAGATTATTGACATCAGGACTAATGTCATCATCATATGAGGAGGAGGTAAAAATACCAGTACTGGGATGATGATGAACATCTTCAAATTCAGTTCCTGAAGATAGTGAGTTACCAAGATCTGTAGGTCTTGGATATCTTGTGAGAGGTTCAGGAAAGCCCAATGAATGATCAGAAAGAGTGGAAAAAGGAGCAGCAGGAGTGGAGACATCAGCAGGAACATTAGAACTACCAGCAGAAATTGGTAGTACCAACAGTAACAGGAACACTACCAGCAGGAACCGAAGAACTACCAGCAGAATCAATATTCCTGCGGGCTTCAACTGCGGCTTGTCTAAAGAGCTCCACTGTTTCTTTTGTGAATTCAAAACCAAACTTATCAGCTGATTCCTTGGCATCATGTTCTTGTCTTTGAAGCCTTGAAAGGTCTTTTGCAAAACTTGAATCACCTTCACCTATGCCAGAATTATCTTTAACTTCAGAACCTGCAAAGTGGTTAGAAGGAAAAGAAGGAACAACAATGGTTTATTCATCACACTCAGAGTCTGAATCATCATCTAGGGTACCTGCATTATTAGTGGGGGACTCTGATGTACCTGCAGATTGATTAGCTTTGAAACGAGTATATCCTAAAGTATCAGTTAGATAGTCCAGGTCAAAATGCCACTCATGACCTGCACCCTGAATGTTAGGTTTATCCTCAAGATATCTTAGGTTTAGAGTCTCTTCTCTTTTTGGTAGATAAGTTATAAACTCTATAAGCCTTGCTATGTGCAGAGTTCCCAACTATAAAACCCTCATCAGCTTTCTTTTCAAATTTACCCAAATGGTCACTGGTGTTCAGAATAGTCACATGACATCCAAAAGGTTTAAAATGACTAATGGTGGGAACTTTTCCACACAAAAGTTCATAAGGTGTTTTGTTGTGAGGATTAGTAATCACTACCCTGTTCAAAACATAACAAGCAGTGCTAACTGCTTCAGTCCAAAACATGGTAGGTAGCTTAGAGTCAGCAAGCATAGATCTTGTAGCTTCTATAAGGGTTCTATTCTTTCTTTCAGCAACCCCATTTTGTTGTGGGGTCCTGGCATTACTATAGTCCCTTTTAATCCCCTTTTTCCTACAGAGTTCAATTAAGTTAGAATTTTTTAACTCTGTTCGATTGTCACACCTTATAGTTTTAACCTTTTTATTTAGCTGGTTTTCAATTAAGGCAAGAAAGTCCCAAATCACATGAAAGGTTTGATGTGCGTTCCTAGAGGGTGTATATATTATATCCCAATTTCACTCAAATTTTAAAATTTTTAATTGCCTTATTACCGTTTTTCTAAGAAACACATACGAGCAAGTATACTCGTTCGATTGTAGTATTGTTGATGGTAAATAAGGATCGTCCCAAGGGACTACTAGTTTTGGTTTTAGTAATTTTTAATAGTAGCAATAGAATAGTACTTAAGATTGTCACGATCAAAAGCACTAGAAGTGATTTAAACAAACAATGGTTTCAATTCAACTCAATCAAACAAACAATTAAATAAAGAAATACTTGTTTAGGAACCATGACTAATCGTGATAAAATGTAGAACATGTTTGGGTGAAACTTAGAAGGCACATATCAATTTTCACAAGGACTTCTAGTCAATGGGTCATATCAAGAAAATCCATGTTTCTACTAATTTCATGGGTGAGTCCTTTCGGCCAAATCTCATCCCACTACGCTAGCTCTTTTGTAATCAAATGTATGAAAAAGTCGATTAGTTAAATTAGTTCTTACGAGTCTTTTCAACCCAATCTCGTGATTAAATATTTCCGAATCCATTTAAAAACTTGCATATTTGATATTCGTCACTTATCAAATACCAATTCGTTTGTCACTAACTCTTGGAATTAAACAATTATTAGAAATCTTTTCAACCTTTAAATCAAATAATATTTAATCAACAAGTTTTAGGACACGAATTATATTTAAACAAACTCATAAAAATAACCACTTTTTCTAACCAACTAAATGTCCAACATTCATACGAAAGTCACATCATTCCCAAACAAGTATCACGAATCATTCCATAACAAGCATCATCATAAAACATAACATTGCATTCAACTCAAACAAGTTCGACATGATTAATTAATAATAAAGAAAATTACCCAAAAGTAAGATTACAATGAGTAATGAAAGAGTTATAGCACTCCTTGGGGCCTCCAATTGAACAAGGGAATCTTCAACCTCTTCTACTTATGATCTTCCTTGAGAATGGCAGAGATTTTTAAGCTCTTTTGGGTTAGAAAAGTAATGGGATCAAATCCTTATGGTGTAAGGTTTGATTGTAAGTGTTGTCTCCCAAATGGGTGATTAGGGGTCTTATTTAAGCTTGTAAAACACCCCAAAAACTGACATATTACTTCAATTATCATAAAGGAGAGGGTAATGATCAGACTCAAGCCATTATGGTAGTTAAAGTTAAGAGTTAATGCAACTCTTCAACTCAGAATTTTCTCTCGACCTTGGGTCTGAAGTGTCGACCTTGGGTCTGGACATTGGCTGAACCTTGGGTCAAGCTCCTGGACCTTGGGTCTGGGATCCCATCTTTGGCCTTGGGTCTGGAATGTGGACCTTGGGTTTGAAACCAACTTTTGCACATAAATTTTAACTCCAAGATAGCATGAAACTCCAACTTTCAATACACTTTTTAGCACTTAATCTTGACTTCATCCTTTCATCCTTCTCACGTACAACGAAAATAATCATATCATGAATCAATATCTTTGTTAACGATCTTTTCTTCAATATTTACTTGAATTTTATAGCTTTTCTTCGTCTTTCTTGATATTTCCTTGTACCTAGGCTTGAACACATCTTTAACAACTTTTAAGCATAAAACAATCATAAACATAACTAAATTTCATATAAAAACACACAAATAACGCGATAAAAATATGTACAAAATGAGCGTTATCAAATCTCCCACATTTAAGTTTTGCTTGCCCTCAAGCAAAGTAATCATTTGGAAAATTTATTTTCCAATAGCCATTAATCATGATTTTCTAAAAATTTCACTAATCTTCCTTAATACCAAGGCAAAATGTCAAAAAGTGAATTTTACTTTTATTTTGTGAAATTTAAACGACTTACTCGATCAAGCTAGATAACACAACTAAGCTCCTCACGAAAAGAAAAAGATAATATATAATTCACTCACACTCATTTCTTTTGTAGGGGATATATTTCACTCAATTGCTCAGTCGTGATTCATGTCATACCATAGGCTTGTACAAGTATCAAAACTAATCCAAATCATGTAAGAAATAAATTAATTTATCAAAGAGGACTTTTATTCGGAATGAAATGTTAGGCTAAGGGTTAATATCAACTTATGCTCAAATAACTATTGCACAAATATAATAGATTGCTAACAACGAATTCTTGATTAGTCGAATAACGGATGGTCACTAGTTTGTACCTTGGTTCGCTAACAACGTTATTTACATAACGGATGGTCACCAAAACATGCTCTAGTTTGCTAGCGACGTTTTCCAACTTTTCAAAAACCGGATGGTCACTATAATATTCACACAATCGCTATTTTCACAAAGCAAAAAGGGTTAGGATAAGACATGGGATTATTTTGGTGAATATAATTTACAAGAATCAAGTCAAATACTAGAATCACTTGTTGCAAAAACAATCGAACCATGTATCCTCAAATGATTATAGCCTTCATAACAATTCTTTCCTTCCTCCTTTTATTTCATTCATCGATCACCATTCGTATCAAGTCTTAGCGCATTGGCTAATTTTCATAATTATAGCTCATTGGCTATTTATATCTCTTTTTCCTTTTTTTTCTTTTTTCATATCTTCCCCCACACTTTGGATGAGCATATACCTCAAAAAGATACAAATAAGAAGTAGCTACCTTCGTCTTCGTCAGAAAGGTATATTCGAAATACAAAGTGTAAACTCATAATCATCAAAAATTCTTCTGATCAACAACAAGTAATTCATCGATTCAACTTGACTAAAAGGGTTAGGCTAAAGGTTAAAGGTGCAAAATCTTCTTGTATTTTATGGGTGTAACAAAAATGAAAAGATAGGCTCAAAGGGGTGAACTAAGGGTATCTAGCTCTAAAAATAAGTGCTAACAAATGGGTCCATAGAATAGGTGATTAACTAACCAATTTGGCTAGCTGATATATCAATATATGTAAAATGGAAGGCCATTTGGTTTAATCCTAAGTTGCCTCTTATCATTTAAATTCATTTATATCACAAAAATGTGACCTTACTTTGGAATTCGTAATGCATGACAAGTACAAGTTCTAGAATCAATTCAATCACCGGCACACTCTTAGCAAGAAAATAGAATTTAAGCATAGAAAATATATACTTCAAATGATAGGCTCAAATCCTCACATATTTGGTAGAATAGGCTAAAAATGCTCAATTAATGTTATCAATCCTAAGAATAGATTCTTTTCACTTAACCGAGATTCGTTAAAAATTTCAAATTGCCATTTTATGCTATTGGAAAATTTTAATTATATAAATTCTCTACGTGTAAAAACAACTACTTCCTTAAGGGCAATAAAACAAATTCCAAAATAGTCAAAAAAAAAATTAAAAAAAAACAAAAATTATAATCATTTTCACTATTTACTTCCCTCCCCCACACTTAAGTTTTGCATTGTCCTCAATGTGAAAAATTAACTTCAAAGTAAAGGAAATAGGGAAAATAAAATAGTAAATGACATCACCGAGAAATCAAGCGAGATCCATATTTGGTGTTAAACGCATGAGTTGGAAACTCCAAGCTACAAAATATACCAACCATATGAACGAGCAATGATCTTATGGTATCGCAACCTGAAAAATAAACAAACAAAAAAAAAAAAAAAAAAAAAAAAAGTGCAACAATACTAATAACCAAAGTAAAAATCCTAACCAAAGATAATCGGAATTCTAAAACATAATAATAGTTATAATCCAATGATAAAGTACGAATAAAACATAAATATTGTTCAACACACATCATAGTCACCAATGATAATCAAAAATCATTCATCGTCCGTATCATCTTCTTCATAGTTAACCAACGGTCCAAATCCTAATCCACCCGACGACGTTCCCACTTCATAGCTTTGTGTTCCTACATTAGAATAATACCCGGCAAAAGCTTCCTCGTTAACATCGTACCCTGCATTACTTTGACTTGTGCTAGCTGTCGGGTAAGGTATATGTCCCGATGGATAAGGCGTGTATGGGTAAGGGTAAGGTGGAACACCAATTGGTTCATACGCCATTGGGAAAGAATAAGGTGGTTGATGAAGCGAAAAGTGTACCGCTTTTAGAGGGGTCATTTAAGCCCTAAATCGTATTTATTTGATTAAATATTGCCCTAAATCGTTCCTTTTGTCATTTTAGGTACTTTGGAGAAGAAATCTGGAAAAGGAAGCATTTTGGACGTTTTTGGAGCATAAAAGTGAAGAAAACGACAAAGTCTCAAAAATCGGCTAAAAGTTACCTATGACGGCGTCACAATTAACCCCAGATGGCGTCATGCCTTGGCAAGAAAAAGTGGACGTGAAATTTACTCATGATAAGCCAGTGAAAATAGCATGTGAATTCTGACGGCGTCACGCTTTAAGTTGATCAAGGGCGTCACGGCTTAAATCAAAAGGGGACGGCGTCACGTTCAAGGTTCGACGGCGTCAAGCCTTGATAAGCCAGAATGGATTTTGAAGAGCTAAAGAGGGACGGCGTCAAGAAGGTCATCCGAGAACCCTAAAAGCGGCGAGGTGACGGCGTCACACTCCATAACGTGACGCCGTCAGATCCAAAAATCTATATATAGTTTTCTAATTTTTTGTCATTAGTGGAACTTAGTGTGTGGAATTTTGGGAGAAAACCCTAAGACGATTTTAGCTTCTTTTTCAAGGCTTTTTGCCTTGAGATCTTCCATGTTACATTGAAAGATAAGTTATCAATTAATCATTCAATATGTCTATGTGTTGTTTGATTCTATCTTATTCTTGTCTTTTGTTTAACATGTTAGGCTAGATTTATCTTGTGTTTGCTTAGATCTAATGAAACCTAGCTATTGATTATTGGTTATTAGTGTGTTGTTAGTTGTATTGGATGATTGTTTATCTATGTTAGGCTTAAGAAAACTGGCTAACTTCCTATTCGGTAACTTGCTTGAACGTCTTAAGAAACATGAACCAAATGCGTACTAAAGGTTTTTATGGTTGTATTTAATGCACAAGCGAATTCTAGTGATCCCATGTTAGGAGCTTCCTAGCCGGCTCGACATAGGAGTGAAGTAGGAGCTTGTAGAGTTGGGGAAGTAAGTACGCCACCCCACGAATGGTATTAAGGAATACACCCGTCATCCACGCGACTAATACACACTAATCAACCGGTAAAAGATAGCTAGGGAGTAAGGAAATCTAAGTAAACACATTTCTCTACATATAAGTTTCCACCAAACTTTTCATTTTTGTTATTTATTTTATTTGCATTCGTAGTAATTTGGGTTAGTTGACTAGCAACTAATTCCGCCCACTCCTTCAAACCCGAGATTTTACTTGCTTTCATAAAAATTATAAAAACATAAAAAGAATCTTCCTCAACCCTTAGACCTAATTAGAGTAGTCTTTCACACCTAACGAACACTATTCCCTGTGGAGAACGATCAATCCCCCGTACTTACCACTACACTATACTACATCGGTCAGGTACACTGCCTGGTGGGGTTGTAAGCCTCTTGAGATCCCTCGAGAGGTAAAACCTGTTGTAAGGTTGCAAAACCCACGCATCAAGTTTTTGGCGCCGCTGCCGGGGAATAGTTATTGTTTAGGTTGAATTTTTATTTTATAGGTCTACTCACTAGATTCCTTTCTAGTGAGATTTTTATTTTATTTTTTTTTAGGATTTCTTTAGTCTATCTATTTTCTTCGTGCTTTTGTTCGTATAAGATTTCCATTGACTCTTCCGTTCACCATTATGGAGAACGCGAATCCACCATACCACCAACCACGTAATTCACCCACTCCATATGACATCTTGATGTTTAAACAACATAAAGATGAACCTCTCTATGATGCATGGACTCGTTTTAAATATTTACTCCAAAAAGTCCCTCATCATAACTTCGATTTTTGGTCCCTAACTCAAATCTTTTACAATCATGTCGACCGACATGCCCAAAGGGACATTTACCATATTGCCGGCAGGGATATTAGGGAATTAAGTGCTGAGAAAGCATGGGAAGCTATTGAGAATTGTGCCCAATATTATTATATGGTAGACAACCCAACAAACATTAATACAAGTCAATTGACCACAAATTTCAAGGATCATGAAACAAGTTTGTTTGGGGATGAGGGTAGAATTGAGCCACCTAGCTGCATGTCATGGTTAGGCACTACCATAATACAGGGTGAACACTTAGGTGATCTTGATGTGATGGAGGATTTAGCCGAGCATTATCACATTGATCAAAAAGACCTAGGTTTTATGATCGATGACGATGAATCTCAAGAAACACATGATGAATCTTTTGGGCAATTTGAATATAGCAGTCAGAATATTGAGGATGATCCGTATGATTCGGATATAGAAGTTGAGATGCCTAGAGAAGCACTTGAGATACTAGGGAAAATGTTAGGGTTAGATTCTACTAAAACACATGATGAGGATATAGGTGATCTTGACACAAGGAATGATGAGGTAAGTAACATAAGCCCACCAAGTACCCCACAAGTCCTACCATCATTTGAGGCACACACACCGCCCGTGACTTACCCGAAAGAAGTTGAGGAGACTATAGGAACCCCAATAGAGGTAGAGCCCTTGGACCAAACACAACTAGAAGAAATAGGTTTGAATGCTTTTAGTGATCACAACCTTTCTTTTAGTCCTATGGAAGTTCCTAGTTTTGATGAGCCGGAGCCTCAACCAAAACCGTTACCTAATCTTCCATCCTTGGATGAAAATTTAGGAATTGAATTAGGTCCCGATCCACCCATCAAAACATATAGTCCGGGTAGTCTTAAGTTTAAGGTAGTGGACATTAAGCCTTGTAGTGAGGAAGACAATATAGGAGTGAAAAATGACCTTACATGTCTACATCACCCATTCATGATTGATCACAAAAAACATTATGGGTTTAAACCGGGTTTATTAGGTCAAGATGGATTCCCAACTAGGAATCTCTCGAAGTTGATAGAAGATGATCCCTTTTTAGGAGAAAACTTTAATTCACCCATTGACCAAAGTAAACTAGGTAAGGTTATGATGAAAGGAGCACACCCCTTTGAGTATATAATTCATCCACCACTCTTTCCTCACGCGGCATACTTCCACCAAGATGGTGTGTATCGCTACTATCACCCGCACTTAATCCTAAGTGTAGGAAAAACCTCTCCTTTATTCGTTAAATAAGGGTAGAGTCAGGCTCATGACTCGAACACAAACAAGCGCTTCTTGGGAGGCAACCCAAGCTTTATTTGCTTTATTTGTTTGATTGTTTGTTTATTTAATTTTATTTGTTTCCGTATGCATTTCTTATTCTTTTTGTTTACTGTTCATGTCTCAAATATAAATTGTGAAAATGCTTTATTTTGTTTTTAACTTCGTCTTAACTACATATAAAGGTATTTTGCAAAAGATAAGTGTAAGGGAAATCCAAATTTGTTTTTAAGAACAAGATTGAACATGAACGATAACAATGAGATATAAGCATGCATATTAGTATTTGTTTGAGTCAAATGCTTGTATCGAGTCATAATGAAGTTTTGCAGGAATTCCAGGAAGTTAGGTAAAGGTTTTTCCAGAAATTTTCCGGAAACTTAAAATGAAAATTTTTGTCAGGTCATTTCTGACGGCGTCAGGGTTTATAACCTGACGGCGTCAGATTTAATTTTCAGAAATTTTTGAAAGTTTTGTTTTTAAAAAGTTTTTATTAAAATCTCCAACTTATAATCTCCAGGAATCTGCAAAGTTATCATTCCACAAGCATTATATCCTTATATATAGATTTTATCCCGCCGATGTTATGCAGGTTTTCGTGTTTGTTTTCTCAGGTTTAACAGGTTATTTTGGACAAGGAGATGTTTATGGAATCAAGCTTATGGCGATGCATTAGTCATGGAGCTTCAACATTCTCTTTGGAGGAAGATTTAACCGTGTAATTTCATTATCCACCGAGCGAATCAGGGGAGTATTTGATTTCATTCTTTTACTTTTTGCTTTTACATATTGTTATTTGAACATTGGGGACAATGTTCATCTTAAGTGTAAGGGGGGGGGGGTAAAAGTACGATTTTAGAGAATGCCATTGCGCTTGATTTTTGTTTGTTTAATAGTAGATGTGTAATAAAACTGAGAGAAATACTTGTTAAGGTAATTTTAGTGCCAAATTTAAATTTTTTTACAACATATAGGAGTGAAACTTTGATCTTAATGAGCGTCTCACGGATAGGAGTTATATGACTAGCACAAAAACCGTACCACTAAAAAAAAAAATTTTCCACCCCAAATATGTGAGGTTCGCCCCTAGAATTGGTAGGAAAAGCATTTATGCTATGATGTGTGTACCGGTAGCACTTAGATTCTAGAACTTGCGTTAGGACCATTCCGAGGCCACAAGTGAGACTACATTCGTGTAGTTAGATTTACTACATGATAAGAGGCATTAGGATTAACCCATTGTTTTACACCTGTGTTTTTGTTATAATTACATTGGCTACATTGGTCAAGTAATTCTCCCACACCCTTTGCGTTGTACTCATTTTTAGTACACGATACCCCTAGTACACCCCTCAGAGCCTATCTTTTCGTTTCTAACTTTAAGCATTTTACTTAAAGGAAGAATTTGTTTACACCCCACTTAAATGTACACCCAAATCGCCTTAGCCTACCTTGTATGCACTCATTTTTAGTGCATTATTGTTACAACATTTGTTTAAACCCAAGTTAATTATCTAGTTGATTACATGGTTGCTAAGTCGAGTCATATCCTTGTACATATTGTTTTGGGACGATTGGGACTCATGGGTAAAGTACTAGTGTAATGGAGTAATGGGGAAGAACATCATTTATTACCCCCATATGTGCTAAATATTTTAAAAAGTACTCCAAGTTTTTCAATTATCTTAATTCGAGTCATTAGATTAGTATTTGTAAAGTTATGTAAAAGTTCAAGTGTAAGGGGAATGCAATGCCCCTATGATGTATTATTTTGGATGGTAGGGTAAAAGTGTATGCAAAAAAAAAAAAAAAAAAAAGAGAAAAAGAAAAATAGAAAAAACATACGGACTACCATCCCGTTTCATTTTATTTTATTTTATGTTTTTGTTATTTTGTTTTTAGCTTAAGATCGAGTCGAGTCTTGGCTTAGCAACATTGTATAGTACATGTAATTAATCAAGATCTTTAACTCGCCACCAGTAAAATATCCCTTATCCAACAAATCCGTGTTTATCATATCCCTACACCTAACGTTATAACCCATGTAAAAGCCCTCTTTGATAGTTTATCTTAGGTGCTTACGCCTAGTGGAGGAGGTTTTCGATCCTTTCCCAAGCCTATGGTAATCTATTTGCTATGACAGGTAGTGAGAGATATTATCCGTTTTCATTTATGAGATTTATTTTGATGACACCTGAGAGATGTGAGTATCTAAACACTACTTGTGAGGTGCTAGTATGTAATCTCCGTGCTTATTATGATTAAAGTGGAACGATTATTTGTTGTAATTACTTTTATGTTAGCATTAAATGACCCCTAACTTGTATTTTAATTAGAATAAAAGCGCATTTGCTTGAGGACAAGCAAATCTCAAGTGTAAGGGTATTTGATGAAGCGAAAAGTGTACTGCTTTTAAGGGGTCATTTAAGCCCTAAATCGTATTTATTTGATCAAATATTGCCCTAAATCGTTCCTTTTGTCATTTTAGGGTACTTTTGAGGAGAAATCTGGAAAAGGAGGCATTTTGGACGTTTTTGGAGCATAAAAGTGAAGAAAACGACAAAGTCTCAAAAATCGGCTAAAAGTTACCTATGACGGCGTCACAATTAACCCCAGACGGCGTCATGCCTTGGCAAGAAAAAGTGGACGTGAAATTTACTCATGATAAGCCAGTGAAAATAGCATGTGAATTCTGACGGCGTCACGCTTTAAGTTGATCAAGGGCGTCACGGCTTAAATCAAAAGGGGACGGCCTCACGTTCAAGGTTCGACGGCGTCAAGCCTTGATAAGCCAGAATGGATTTTGAAGAGCTAAAGAGGGACGGCGTCAAGAAGGTCATCCGGGAACCCTAAAAGCGGCGAGGTGACGGCGTCACACTCCATAACGTGACGCCGTTAGATCCAAAAATCTATATATAGTTTTCTAATTTTTTGTCATTAGTGGAACTTAGTGTGTGGAATTTTGGGAGAAAACCCTAAGACGATTTTAGCTTCTTTTTCAAGGCTTTTTGCCTTGAGATCTTCCATGTTACATTGAAAGATAAGTTATCAATTAATCATTCAATATGTCTATGTGTTGTTTGATTCTATCTTATTCTTGTCTTTTGTTTAACATGTTAGGCTAGATTTATCTTGTGTTTGCTTAGATCTAATGAAACCTAGCTATTGATTATTGGTTATTAGTGTGTTGTTAGTTGTATTGGATGATTGTTTATCTATGTTAGGCTTAAGAAAACTGGCTAACTTCCTATTCGGTAACTTGCTTGAACGTCTTAAGAAACATGAACCAAATGCGTACTAAAGGTTTTTATGGTTGTATTTAATGCACAAGCGAATTCTAGTGATCCCATGTTAGGAGCTTCCTAGCCGGCTCGACATAGGAGTGAAGTAGGAGCTTGTAGAGTTGGGGAAGTAAGTACGCCACCCCACGAATGGTATTAAGGAATACACCCGTCATCCACGCGACTAATACACACTAATCAACCGGTAAAAGATAGCTAGGGAGTAAGGAAATCTAAGTAAACACATTTCTCTACATATAAGTTTCCACCAAACTTTTCATTTTTGTTATTTATTTTATTTGCATTCGTAGTAATTTGGGTTAGTTGACTAGCAACTAATTCCGCCCACTCCTTCAAACCCGAGATTTTACTTGCTTTCATAAAAATTATAAAAACATAAAAAGAATCTTCCTCAACCCTTAGACCTAATTAGAGTAGTCTTTCACACCTAACGAACACTATTCCCTGTGGAGAACGATCAATCCCCCGTACTTACCACTACACTATACTACATCGGTCAGGTACACTGCCTGGTGGGGTTGTAAGCCTCTTGAGATCCCTCGAGAGGTAAAACCTGTTGTAAGGTTGCAAAACCCACGCATCAGTGGTACACTATTTTGTCCAAGATGAGTGAGAATTGGTGCACAATTGTAAAACCCCAAAATCACCACAATCTGAAATGACCAAAATACCCTCTAAATTTGAAATTTTAAGAACTTATGAAATACGCTATAAATTAAAAACTTGAGTTATATATCATGTTATGACTCGAAGCTATATGATATGAACATGTAACCTAAAGTAATTAAAACCTTATGTTACGTAATGAATTAAGTTAATAAAACCATACATTATGGTTTAAAAATCACAAGACAAAGTTCCTAAAACCATACCTTATAGTAGTCGACATTTATGTGTCATGGTACTCAAAATTTTCGGCTAGGATCAATGTAAAAGAGATAAGAATGCACTAACTATTGAGATAATCACAAGCCCATAAAATATGGTCCATCCTTATTTAGCCCAAGTCTAAAACACACGGTTCTTTTCCCATTCTTATGATACCGAAACTTTTTTTTTTATTTCCTGCACATTTACAAACCCTAAAAGACCTACAACCAAAAGTTTCGGCTGCCATCCTATTCTTCTCTTCTGTTCGACCAAAAACACAGCAGCAAACAAGGGATTTTTGGTGCTTCTTTGGTGGTTCCATTGTGATGTTACAGCAGCTCATGGTGGGGTTCTTGCTCATGAATTCTTGGCAGCCCATCGAAGGGATATTTAGTTAAGATTCGGCTAGAAGTTTTTAGGGTTAAGTCGATCTAGTTCTTCATCCTCTTGTTCACGCATCGAGGGTATTGTATCATCCTTGTTTTATACAACTTACTTGTTTAATTCTGGATATATTCGATTCATATCTTGTTATTCTTGTCGAATTCTACACATAAAATCATAGAGAAGTGCATATAAAAAAATCATAATATGTTCACATGAAATAATGAATATAAAAACCCTAATATGAATTGATCTATTGTTGTGATTATGATTCGAATTAATATGAATATGTTAAGAACACATATGAATCAACCTAAGGCTATTCTGATGTCAAAATTAATTGCTTGTATCAAAGAAATAAATAATGAGAATGAAAAACCCTAATTGATCACATAAAATCATAACCAGTTTCTGACCAGAAAAATTAAGTCAACTTTAATCGATTGGATCTTGATGATAACAAAGTGTATTTGGGTGTTTCTGGAGTCTAAAATTAAGTTCAAGGAAAGAGATTTCTGGTAAAATTAACCTTGTAATTTTTAGAGGTAGGGAAGGCAACTTTTTGATTTTTAGAAAGTCAAGTGTCAAACTGAATTCGTATGTCTGGAAAAATAGTCCGTGTTTTTTATTTTTCATTTTCAAACCATGATGAAATAGAAGGTGCCATTTTAAATGAGTAATATTTCATATGTCTAGTAATTACTGGAATTTTTGTAGATTTTTATAAATTTTCTAGATTGGGAAAAGAAATACAAACTTTTCGGGTGTTTCATCATATCCGATTCGGGAACATGTTGTGGAAATTGATTTTTCATTCGTACTTATATTACTTAATAAAATCTGAAAAAATTAAGTAAAATACTTAAGACATTGAAGTACATATGTGAATTTTTGGGAATTTTATTTTTGAATTCTTTTATTTTTCATAAGTTATTCAAAACGTGACCAGATCATATACAGAAACTGTTAAGGGTTTAGAAAACTAAAAAGGTGTTATGTGTATACTTTTCTAAACTAAAGGGTTTAAATTATTATTCTTTTAAACTAAAGGATCCTAACTTGTGAAAACATGTAACTTTATAATATTTACATTTTATACCCTAATCTTATCATAATGAAACTATAATCCTTAACTTATATTATATTTGCATAATAAACCCTAAGACTTATGAAAACTACATTATGAATCCTAAACTTATGTAAATGGCATTATGAACCCTACGTTACTAAATGTGGAAAGCCTACTAAAATAAGTAATCTGATTTAAAATAAGTTAATAATCAAACGATCATAAATTCGTGTAGATTCGTTGAAGATGGAGTCTACTTCCGATCTTTTCGTTTCTGGTCGTGTTTTCACTTGCGGTCTAAGGTACAGACATTCTACCCTTTTTCAGTAAGGGTCTTTCATTCTCATGACTTTCTTGATCTTGATTCATTAGGATTCCCTAAGCCATTGCTATGATTCCCTGTTCTTTGATTCATTCGTTTCATGTGACATTCATTCATTGTGATTCCTATGGTATGATACTTGACATAATCCGTTCGTTACCCTATGACATGAGTATTTGAATCACTTGGTGCTTAGAAGGTTCATTTGATTTTGTAACTGGATGTGAAAACCTTTCTTAATTTTATCATGGAAATGTTTTGAGAAAAACAAATTTTAAAATGATGTTATGAACGATGCGATACCACGTTTATATGAAATTTTACTAAGACTTTTACGAAAACTACTTTTAAAGATTACCTTTTGGAAAACCATTTTAAAAACCATTTTTGTGAAAACCATTATTAAAGGATTTCTTTAAATGGACATTTGATGGAAACATTTGAATTGAACCTTGCTATGAACCATTTGATTTCAACCTTTGATTATGAGCTCTTGAGGTCCTATTCCTGATATGATTCCCTCATTTGACTTATGACATTCATTGTATGATTGTTGTTCTTATTGTTTCACTTTGACATTTATTTTAAATGTCTCTGCCATGCTATGTTTATGTTTGCCATGCTTACTTGGGTTACTATCTTGTTTCTCTTGCCATGCTAGATTTTATTTGTTGTATGCTACGATAGATCTGTGCCTGAGCTTACCTAGTTCTAGAGGTACTAGGACCATGTCTTTGATGGCACCTTAGGCATGACACTCCCGTAGAGGTGTGATAGATCTACGGCATTCCCCCCTTATGTATATGTATTATATTGTGATCACTATTGGCCAACTTTATATGTGTGCTTAGTCTAGTACTGACATACATACTTATGTTAGGGAGCGTATTGATGCATCCTAGGTTTTATGTTTTATATGATTATGGTGACCATGTGGTGTGTGCCTTACACTCCTTCTCACACTTTTATTATTATTACTTAGAGGTCTCCCCTCTTCGTATACTTGTATTTGCTTTAGTATGATTTGACGGATTATGATATGGAGTTCTTATGGCACATCCTTACATGACTTTTCCTTATTTTCATTTCATTCCGTGTTTCATTCTTATTCAGTTCTCATGCGTTCTTGATTTTTAGTTCTCTTTTAAATTCTTATGACTTTCATGATTATGCTTTCGTTTTGCATTCTTATTCATTCGTTGCTTATGCTTATTTACCGTTATGCTATGTTATATATATATCTTTTCACTGGGCTTTTTAAGCTCAGCCGCATTTCTTTTCCTGCGGCAGGTTTTAGATGGAAGCTGGGTTATGAGTGGAGAACACTTGGGACTTAGAGGACATTATTTTCATAGCTAGTCTGGATTAGAGATGACTAGAAGTAGTTACAATTGTAGACTTAGAATTTATTATTGTTTCCTTTGTAACCTTGTGTGGAAAACTAGAAGGGGGGTTGAATAGTTTTACCGGTTTTTGTATCTTTTAAAAATCATTTTAAAAGTTTGTTTACGAAAAAACTTTGATTCGAGACTTATGTGCAATCAATCAACACCAATATGAACTCTATACTAAACTAACTAATAAAAGTAAAGTAAGTAAAAGATAGAGTTGGAAAGATCAAACCGAGACAAGGGATTTATAGTGGTTCGGCTACGAAGCTCTTCTTCGCCCTACTCCACTCCCCGAGTACCACACTCGAGAGTTTCAAGCACTATGTCAACAACCTCCCTTCAGGCGGAGAAAACCGTACACGTCGCTTATCCTATTTCCGACACTAAGCTAGATGTCGAGTGCTAATCTTAGCTAGCACCAATCTACCAAGGTCCACGTGACCAAACACTCAAGCCCAATGGCTACAAGAGATCACCAAGATCTCAACACGATCACAATGATCAACTCTCACTTCACTCAACTTAATCTACCTAATCTAGATCCTTTGATCACTCACACACAAGCCCAATGGCTTCAAGAGATCTTCACTATCTCTTAAGATCACAATGATCTTCACTCACACTCTCACAAAAGAAAGATAATCTTGATGTACACTAAGATACAACAAGGATGTAACAAGTGTTACAAAAACCTAACAACTATAACTCTTGTATCTTCTTTGATATCTTGAGTTCTTCTCTTGCACTTGGAAGAGGAATCTCAACACTTTGTATCTTCAAGGATACTTTGTGTTCTTCTCTTGCCAATCAAGAGGAATGAAGAGGATCACTTGGTGGATGATTAGATCATTCTTGAAACAAAAGAAAACTAATCTAAATGATCAAAGAAAGAGGGTGTGAAGAGAGTATTAAACTCAGAAAGTTTAGTGCGTAAAAGGATGCCTAAAATCTGTGAAAGGGGTTGGTATTTATAGGCAAAGAAAATCTGAACGTTATAGAATAATTAGTACGGACGGCTCCACTAAACCTTACATGGCTCAACTAAATTTAGTGGAACCGTGGAGCCGTCCTAGACTAGGACGCTCCAAATTTAGTTTTTTCTAGTGAAAACTTATTTGGGGAAGGTTGGAGATGATTTTGGGGGGGGGGGGGGAAATAGCTGTTGTGATTTTCAAACTAATTTTTCCATTAAAATATTTCTTAATAATTCAAAAATAATTTGTCATGTATATTTTTGAAAAAAATGTTTTGTCCCATTAAAAATGTAAACTCTAAAAACACAAATTCACTTCTTTGATCATTTGTCAAGTTGTAAATTTGTTCTAGAGTGATTTGCGTAGAAACGGGATCTTCCGATTAAAAACTTGTTTACGTTAATTTTAACGTAACGTGATTTCACATTTTGTCATCCTCAAAACGTGAAGTAATCGAAAGATATAAATAACGTTTTTAGAGCATTATTTGCATCAACAATCTCCCCCTTTTTTATGATGACAAAATATAAACTCATTTTATGTTAAAATTAATTTCAACAAGTTTTTAATGAGTTTACTCCCATTTCTCCCCCTTTTTGTCGAATCAAAAAGGTGGTTAAGGCTCCCCCTTGATGTATACTCCCCCTAATTTGGAGAACACCAAGGAATCGAGCAATGATGTTTGCTACAAAACAAAGTTAGATAACAAATATACAATATCTAACAAGTAGCACATATGAAAAATATCCAATCCCTTAAAAGGAAAACCTCCACATAAAAACATTCATTCATAAAACAAACAAGTGTCATACTAATGTATGACTACATAGAAAACATAAAGGAAGATAACAAGAAGCCTAAATTCCTAATGACTAGAGGCAAGCTTCATTTCCAAGAGGGGTCCTAAGGGTTTATTGTGGAGGACTAAACAAGTAAGTGTTTAGTTGTTTTGGTTAGGAGGTGGTGGAGATGGTGGGATCATTTGGGGTGGTGGTGGGTTCAAGAGGTGCTCTACAAAGGAGAACATGAAGTGAATCTCATCTCTTAAGCAAAAGATAAGATTACGGTTGTGGAGGCAACATAGGCAATTTGCACTATGAAGATCAAAGGGATTAGGTTGGATAGGTTGACCCATAATAGGTGAAGGTGGTGGTGGTGAGTTTGTTGGTGGTGGAGTTTGCATGTTATAATCCAATGGAGTTATGGGGGAAAGTGTGTACTCCATGGATGAGGTGGTGTTGAAGGATGATGAAGATGTTGTGTAGGAAGAGGTTGTTTTGGAGGGTGCATTAGGTGGAGATGGTGAATAAGGAGTGGTTTGGGAAGGTGGTGTGTTGGCTTCATCATCTTTTGTAAGATCCACAAAGAGAGGCTTTGATGGTGGTCTTACGGTTATCATAGGTTTCTTTGAGATGTGGGTGGTTGATCCTTGTGTTGAGGACATGGTGTTAGTGTGATGTGAGGTTGAAGATGATGAGCAAGGTAAGCTTGCAAGGATGTGGCCTTATATAGGCAAGTGGGGTGAAATTTGAATTAAAGTGAAAGGAAGGGTGTTAGGAGGTAGCAAGGGAATCTTAGGGTATATGTGAGGGTGCAAGATTTGCAGGTTTGAGGTTAGGGTGATAGGGAAGTAGGAGCAATAGGAAAAAATCAGTTATATATGGTCACGGCTCCGTTAAATACCCCACGGTACCGTTAAATTTAACGGTGCCGTCCCTATTTAGTGGTGCCGTGACACTGTTGTCACGAAAATTTCTTTGCAGGCTAGTTCTGGGTAGCTAGGGGGATATTTTCTAGGGGAACTAGTTCCTGGAAATGAGAGTGCCTCAACTCACTAGGTACTTATTTTCCTAATATATCCCATACAATGCTACATCTAGCACATAAAGATGATCATGCAATGTACCAAGATAATCATAAGCATGCAAGCATAGAGGATAAGATAAAATATCATGTAAGGTGATAGATCAAGTATTAAGCATGCAAAATAATTAGAGTATTAATTCCTAATATATTCTATTAGTAATAAACCCTAGTAAGAGATATAAATCTCTTCATAACTCCTTATGACTTGAGCATTCTCCCCTTCTTGTCACACTCTCGTCTTGAGCATTTGTCTCATTCGCATGATTTGGATCATCAAAGGGTGCATAGTGGATGGTGGATTCGGAAATGAGGATGGTTGAGATGTATGACTCGGTTATGGGTTTCA
This sequence comes from Artemisia tridentata subsp. tridentata, assembly GCA_021014915.2. Lineage (NCBI taxonomy): Eukaryota > Viridiplantae > Streptophyta > Magnoliopsida > Asterales > Asteraceae > Artemisia > Artemisia tridentata. Next base: position 213,425,068 of record CP139508.1, on the reverse strand, counting down.
TGACTGGTGTGAAGAGGGAGTATTGAGGACCATGAAGGTAAGGGTGAAAAGTCATGAAGTGGTGATAGAGACGGGTTAGGAACATCCCATAGGGTATCAATTTATTTTTGTTCCCCTTGAGATGTACAATTCGCTTAGCGAAGAAGTAAGCAAGATTGTATGGTTGTTGGGTTAGGAGACAGTAAATCATGTGAGCACAGCACGCCGGAAGTTGTTCACGATTTCCTGTTAGACTAAGAACATTTTATCGCAGGATGACTGCCCAAGAAAGTAGTTCAAGATGGACTTCTTCCAAACGAATTTTCATTGGATGTGGATGAGGGTGAGTACGGATGAGTTTGGTTAGTTCGGTTGGAGAGGGTATGTAGGAGCTATATGGACTTTCCTCTTCACGATAGTGAAAGAGGGACTCAAGACACCAATCTTCAGTATAGGCACATTGCCCATGATTGGGTATTTGGAGAATTTGAGCAAATTGCTCAAGGGTTAAGATGAATTTGAAATTTCAGACCCAAAACCAAAGTGACAAAGATTGATCCTCGTTACGTATGAGTTCAACTTGTCGAAAAAACTCTAACACAAAACGAGGACAAATGTGCTCGTTAATGTGGAGTAGACAGTCGAATCCTATAGCTCTAAAGGAAGTGTTGCTGTCCCGATGGTAAGCTAGGGACGTATCAATGACGCGGCCTTCATGAAATCGATGGGTTTCAAGATTGACATAGGCACGAATGTGGTTACCGGGTGTTGTGGGTTCACGGGAGATTTCGGGTGTATATGTATCGGTTAGGAGATGATCAAAATCATATTCATGAGACATTTTTGTTTCCTATAAGAAAATTTTAGGAAAAATTAGAGCAAAGACTAGTTGCATAAAACACGTGCCTAGTGTGTGCCTATATGCAAACTATGTGGAGGTGCGGTAATCTCGACTCAAAAGAAAAATAATGAGATTACCCAAACACTCCTAATTTTACTTTTGCTCAAACAAATATGTCGAAAAGTACATATTGATTATGTAATTCGAACAGTATTCGTGAGATCATGAATGCATGAGAAAGTGTTTTTAGTTTGCATCAACAATGCATGAAGAAGAACAATTTCATGATCCTAATTTCGTGAGATTTTTTAAAAATAATGGAATTGGGGTGTTTTAGTGTTGATGACTTCTAATTTTGAAACATTCCTAGTAAAAAGTGAAAAACCCCAATTCAATTTTCATCAATGAACAAACCCTAGACTCAAAATTAGAAAGAAATTAGAGTAAGATAACTTACAACTTATGTTGAAAAGGGTAAAATGATTGAGGATCTTGAAATCAATGTCTTGAATATGATCTTGAAGAGGTGTAATTGAGTTTTGGGTTGTGAGGTTAGGTTATGACAGCAATTGCTGAGGTTGTGAGGGTTTGGAATAAGTAATGTGGGAAAAGAGGACTGAAATACGGAATGTTCCAGATGCATGGTTCCACGGCTCCGTTAATTTTAATGGTGCCGTGCCACATTTAGTGGAGCCGTGATCTGCTGGGACTGTTTTCTGTCCCATTTTGATTTTTGACGAATAAGTCTCGCTGTTTTAGTGAGATCTTTTGACGCGAGGAAAGAATTTGTACCTAACAAATTCTTATGACTAGGGGTTCCTAAACTAGACTAGACGAGACACACGGGATGACTTCAAGAGTCATGAGATTTATGGAATATGTTCCATCATTCCTAGACCTAGACGGAGGTAGTTAAAGGATTCTCGTTTGAGAGGTTTGGTTAGTATGTCAGCGATGTTGTCTTGAGAAGGAACTTTCTCAATGGAAATATTTCCTTTCTGAACATTATCGCGAAGGAAGTGGTGGCGAATTTCAATGTGTTTAGTACGGGAGTGTTGGACAGGGTTTTTGCTCAAGTCAATAGCACCTTTATTGTCACACATAATAGGAACATCATCTAAGTGTATGCTATAGTCGTTAAGGGCTTGTTTCATCCATAGTGCTTGCTGACATGCCTTTCCGGCGCTTACGTACTCGGCTTCGGTAGTGGAGATAGCAAGAGCCGTTTGTTTCTTGGAGAACCAAGAAGTTAGACAACAACCCATGAAGGTACAAACGCCACTCGTGCTTTTTCGATCCACGTAATCTCCCGCATGATCAGAGTCGGCATAGACAACAGTTTCTATACCGGTCCCCTTGGGATAAAATAATCCCAAGTGTATAGTGCCTTTAATGTATCGGAAGATACGCTTAACCGCTTCAAGGTGAGAGGTTTTGGGATCCTCTTGGAAGCGAGCACAAAGGCAGACACTAAACATGATGTCGGGCCTACTTGCCGTGAGGTATAGTAAACTACATATCATACCTCTATACTTAGTGCTATCCATGGACTCACCTTCTTCATCTTTCGTGAGTTTTATTTCCGTGGACATGGGATTTTTCATGGGCTTAGACTCTTCTAAACTAAACTTCTTAAGCATTTCCTTACTATACTTAGATTGATTAAAGAAGATACCATCTTCCATTTGCTTAATTTGTAGACCAAGGAAGAAATTTAATTCGCCCATCATGCTCATCTCAAACTCGTCATGCATGATTTTAGAAAAATCATTGCACAGTTCTGGACAAGTTGAGCCAAATATAATGTCGTCAACATATATTTGAACAATGATGAGATGTGAATCTCTTTTCTTTGTGAAAAGTGTGTTATCTACCACTCCCATGGTATATTCATGTTCAATCAAGAATGCTTTCAGTATATCATACCAAGCTTTGGGAGCTTGCTTAAGACCATAGAGTGCTTTCTTAAGTTTATAAACATGATTCGGATATTCGAAATCAACGAATCCCGGAGGTTGTGCAACATATACCTCCTCGTTGATATAACCATTAAGGAATGCACTTTTCACGTCCATTTGGTACAATTTAAAGTCTAAGGCACACGCATAGGCAAGGAGTATTCTAATAGATTCTAATCTAGCTACAGGTGCATAGGTTTCATCATAATCTATTCCTTCTTGTTGGTTATAGCCTTGTGCTACTAACCTTGCCTTATTCCTAGTTACGACGCCATTTTCGTCGAGTTTATTCCTAAACACCCACTTAGTTCCTATGATGGTTTGATTCCTAGGAGGAGGTACCAACTCCCAAACTTGGTTGGCGGTGAATTGATTAAGTTCTTCTTGCATGGCAAGTGTCCAACTTTCATCCTTAATCGCTTCACCAACATTCTTAGGTTCTACAGTAGATATAAAACAAAAGAAATTACTTTTGTTTTGTGCTTGTGACCTAAGGGTTCTTTGGTTTAGGTTTCCTATGACATTTTCAATAGGATGGTTCTTGGATTCCTTAATGTTGACAGTTTCGTCAACTTCAACTATTTCATCCTCAATGTCATCATCTAAGGTTTTCTTGCCATTAACCTCAACGGCTTGTTCCTCATCTAAGTCATCATCCACCAAGGGTGATGTCTTAGTTGGAGGAGGGCTTTCATCGAATGTCACGTTGAGTGACTCTTCGACTTTCATTGTTTCCTTATTTAGGACAATGTAAGCTTTACTATTTTGGGAGTATCCTAGGAAGACACCTTCGTAAGACTTTGGGTCAAACTTGGTGAGGTAATCTTTAGTGTTTAGTATGAAGCACTTGCTTCCAAACACTCTAAAGTAATCAAGAGTAGGTTTTCTACCTTTCATGATTTCATATGGGGTTTTTCCTAAGATAGGCCTAATTAAAATCCTATTAAGTATGTAAGTTGAGGTGTCCACCGCATTACACCAAAACTTTTGCGGAATTGATTGTTCATTCAACATCGTTCTACTCATTTCTTGTAGAGTACAATTTTTCCGCTCTACTACCCCGTTTGATTGTGGAGTGCGTGGAGCTGAGAAATTGTGAGTAATACCATTAGCATCACAATATACTCCAAATTGCATTTCATTATCAAATTCTCGACCATGATCCGTCCTAATGGAAACTATTGTACATCCTAGTTGATTTTGGACTTTCTTACTAAAAACCTCGAATTCCTCAAAGGCTTGAGTCTTATTCTTAAGAAATCTAGTCCAAGTGTACCTAGAGTAGTCATCAACTATTACTAAGGTGTAGTAGTTTCCTCCGTAGCTCCGTACGGCGGATGGACCGAATAAGTCCATATGAAGGAGTTCTAGGCATCTAGAGGTCGAGACTATATTCTTAGCTTTGTGACTCGAATAGGCTTGTTTTCCAACTTTACAAGCGTCACAAAAGTGTTGATCAAACTTAATCTTAGGTAGATTTCTAACTAGTTCCTTAGAGGCCAATGATTGTATCAAGTGCATATTGGCATGACCTAATCTCCTATGCCATAGAGTGGAGTTATCATCTATGGTTGCTAAGCATATCCTATCCTGAGGCTTATTTCCCATTTTCATAACAAATAAGCCATTTCTCCTAACTCCTTTTCCTATGGTTTTACCATCCTTAATGATTTCACTACCCTCTTCAGAGAATACTACTTTACACTTATTATCTACCATTTGACTAATACTAAGCAAGTTGAATCCTAAGTTATCTACATGCTCAACATTTCTAATAGTGAGGGAGTTTTGAGTGATCGTACCTTTGCCAATAATGTTGCCCTTAAGTTTGCTACCGAAAGTGACATTACCTCCGTTGTATGCCTTGTATGATGAGAATAGACTTCGGTTGCCCGTCATGTGGTTAGTGCATCCACTATCCTTGACCCATTCGTCAGGCTCCAAGTCGATTCCCAAGCATATCTATTGCATAAGACAAACATTCAAACATTTGGTCCCCAATATCTCATGGGTCCAAAGTGGTTAGCATTAAACATCCCATGCATCATTCGCATGTGGTTAGGATGTTGGAATGGTGGGCAAATTTCCCATGGCAAGTAACTTTGTAGTTGACGGTCATTCCAAGTTACGGGATAGTCACTTGGAAAGCTTTGTCTTCTAAAGTTACGTCTCGGTAGAGGAGTTCTTGACCGAGGTTTGGGAGTGTTTGTTTTTCTAGGTGGAGGAGTCTTAGACCTAGTGTCAGGTTTTACAAATCTAGGTTTGGGTTTTGACATAGGTTTGTAGAATCTTTTAACTTCCTCTATACTAGCAATAGAGACCTTTGTACCATTAACAACAATATGAGTTGGTTTAGGACTTGATTTATTTTTGAAATTTGACTCAGTTTTGTCTCCAGTGTCGGACGGTACCACGATTCCGTTAAATTTAATGGAGCCGTTGGTACCTTTAGTGGTGCCGTCTGGGGATTTGACAGAGTTCGTGGTTTTAACAGATTTTTCTTGATTAGTTTTATCTGTCAAAACATTTTCTGTTTCCTTTTCAAACCTAGTGATTCTAATTGTGTTTTCCTTGAGTTTTTCATTTTCTACTCGAAGATTTAAGCATGACTTACAATCTACGTCTATTTCTTTAGTTCTTTCAAGTCCTTTGACTTGATCCTTTAGTTCTAAAGTTTTTACTTCAAGTTCATGCAATTTTGATTTTAAAGTTTTGTTTCTACTTAGCATTTTTGAAACTACTTTACATAGATTATTGTATTCATCATTTAGTGTGTTATCATCTATTGACGAATTATCATCTATGTAATCAGGGTAGTCGTAACGTACCTCATTGGAAGAATGAGCCATTAGACACATTTCGTCCTTGGGCTTATTTTCTTCATCATCACCGCTATCACTCCAGGAGCCTCCTATGAAAGCTCGTTCGTTGTTGAATTTTGGTAGTTTGGGACACTCTCCTATGAGGTGATTAGGATCTCCGCATCTAAAGCATCTCCTATCACTTGTCCCTTTCTTTTCGACATGGTTCTTTTGTGATGTCTTCTTCTCATCACGAGGTTGCCTAACGAACCTACCTCTTCTCCTAAAGAACTTTTTAAAGTCCCTAACCGCTAATGCATATTCCTCATCTTCATTATCGGAACTCAAGCATTCCTCATCACTAGACTCTTTCTTGGCTTTCAATGCTCGAGATCTAACTCTCTCGCTTTTGCCTTTGACTATGTTGGAGTCTTTCTTAATTATCATCTCGTGAACTTTCAAGTTTCATATGAGTTCATCGAGTGACAACGTCGCCAAATCCTTTGACTCCTGATGAACTCAAATAAGTACATTTTATTACTATCATTTATCCTATTAATTTGACTTGTTTTACTATATTATGTATGAGGATTGATACTTAATCGTTTACTTTTGTAATTCTCAGGTAAAAACAAGCATTTGGTGAAACTTGGCGATTTTGGACCAATAATGGAGCAAAACGTACATAAAGTGGAAGTCTACTGACATGGACAAGATCAAGTCAATTCTGCTCCAGATGCGCCGCATCTCACTATCAACATACGCCGCATCTCTATCAAGATATCACCAGATACGATCCAAGATACAAGAGGACATGCGCCGCATCTAATAAAGAGTTACGCCGCATCTTCTGGCGGTGTACGAATATTCCTGAATATTATAATCTTGGACCCCACGCGAAGTTAAGTACATGCGCCGCATCTACTTAAGTAGATGCGCCGCATCTTCCCTCAGACACAAACTATAAATACCCCGTAGACCAGACACATTAAAGAGTTCCACAGGTTCGGAAGTTCGAAAACCTAAACACCGAACAGAAGAGAAGGACGAATTCAGTCAAGAAGGCAGCACAAGACACACCCAAATCGAAGATACAAGAGCTGTAAGAAGGTGCTGCATGTATTTAATTCATTAAGTAGTTTTGTTTTATTGTTTTAGCAAACTTTAATTCATCAGGATTGGTGGCTTGTGTAATGTGACAACGGAAAGATTGCACTCCCTTTAATACTTGCTTTCCCATCAATTAAAGTTTATATGTTGATGTCTTTGGTTACTACTTATTAGTGCATTGACCACCTCTGTGTTTATTAGTGGCTTGCGGGCACCCGACTGCGGGACAAGGTGTGGCTCCCACGGTTGTTTCTAAATTGATCACTTAGGAATAACTTTTAGACATAAGTCGTCATTAAGGGTTTACTCGCCGATGAGAATAGGACCAACGAGAAAGGGTTAATTACATACACTTCATATAAAGCTATCAATAAAACAAGTGACAATCTACTTAATCATAAGGACAGCCCTCTTATTGTCTCAAGTATCTATCTGTGTACGTGTGTGCTACTTGCTGATTCGTGCCTATTTGTTTATTTTATTATTTAATTGCAAACAAAACTGTGCCAGTCTCTCAGGCTGAAACCCCCTTGCGTTAGGATATTAAAATACTGATTAGATTAACGAGATTATACGTTCCACTCTTAGTGATCGACACTCTACTTACCATTATCTTCATACTGACCGGGTACACTGCTCGTTAAGTGTGTGTGTTATTGATAAGTCGGCTAAATATAAATTTAAAACTTGAATAGGCATTAAAACTGCTAAACCGCAACGACACATCACGCGCATCAACTCCTCAATGGCGGTAACCTTTGCTCTCCATTTAGGATGTAGAGCCCTAAGAAACTTCCTAACATAATTCTTGCTAGAGTAACCTTCATCAAGAGCTTTAAGACTAGTGATAATAGTATTAAATCTAGCAAAGGCATTATCAATAGACTCATCTTCCGAAATGGAAAATTGTTCATATTGTTGAACAAGAAGATCAATCTTGTTCTCTTTGACTTGATTATTACCTTGGCGAGTGACTAACAAGGTTTTCCAAATGTCCTTTGCCATATTGCACATAAAAATTCTTTCAAATTCCTTTTTAGGTAAAGCATTATAAATTACCATTTTAGCCTCATTATTTATGGCTAGTTTTCTTTTAAGTTCATCACTTTGTTTTTCATATGAAACTATTTCATTCCTTTTAGTTTCCGGATTCATTTGTATAGGTTGAAAGTCACTCTCGGTAATAATATGCCAAAGATCAATGTCTTTTGATTTCACATACGTTTCGAATCTTGTTTTCCAATATATAAAACAATCGGTTTCGAAAAGTGGTGGTCTTTGCATAGATTGCCCTTCTAGATATTTGTCAGAATCCATTGATCGATTCAAGTTTTAAAATACAACATATTTTAAAAGCTTTGACTGACGTGGCTCTGATACCAATTGTGGAAAACTAGAAGGGGGGTTGAATAGTTTTACCGGTTTTTGTATCTTTTAAAAATCGTTTTAAAAGTTTGTTTACGAAAAAACTTTGATTCGAGACTTATGTGCAATCAATCAACACCAATATGAACTCTATACAAAACTGATAACGCTTAAATCTAACATGTTTTTAGTAGCGTTATTTGTGCTTTTATATATGTTTCTTGGTTATATTTATATGCTTTTGTTACTTAATCGTGCCAAAGTGTGTTTGCAAAGTACTTGTAGCCAAAAACAGGAAAAAGGAAGAAAAAGATGCAAGAATGAGGAAGAAGGAAATATTTATGATTATATGAAGATTCTTGTGACGAGTCCCGCACCAAAAGGTACTTCAAAGAGTAAAAGTCCAAGTAACCAAGTTAATAAGACTTAAAGATGGAGGAAAAGATCAAGTTTGGATAAAGAACCAAGAGTTGTGAACAAGAAATAAGCCAAACGATAAAAGTCCAAGAAAAAGTCCCATCAGCAGTGACCATCCAATCGGTCGCTGCCCGCATCCGAATCGGATGGAGCCAGTATCGAAGACCAACCGATCGGTTGGACGAAATACCGATCGGTTGGATGCATGTTGTTTTACCAAATCTTCATCAGTAAATCTTGTGCTTAGCTACTATCCGTTTCCAAGGCTTTCTAATGACTATTCTAGACCATTCTATCTGCTTGGAGACCAAGGGAAGCATTGAAGACCCTATGCTTGGTGAATAAGTATACATAGGAGTATTTGAGAAGTCCTAAAGGGGTGACATCAATTAATAAAACTTTTCAATCATAAACCACTCATCAAATACTCTTAAAATTCGTCCTTAAAGTCCAGGAGCAGTAGGAGAGTTGAATAGCTATTTCCAATTCATTTGGGAATCATTGCCTTTTCATTTGTAATCTCATTCTCAATCATTGTAAGACTCTCGATCATGGTTTTTAATGTTCAAAGTTTTAAGTTTATGTTCATGTTTGTTATGAGTGGCTAGTGCCTTTGTGCACTTGCTTAGATGATGTGTATTACTCATTGATTGGCGTATGATTGTGATAACATGTTTTAATTCAATTTCAAGTTGATTCTAAGAACCAATTGTGATTAAGTTTCGTAGTGACATTTGTTGGTCAAGTTTAACTAGTTGCTAGTAATTTTAAGGGTCGAAAGAACTATAGTTATTCAACTAGTTATAATCATTTGTCTATGAATGATTGTTGTCACCCACTATTCTTGATTAAACAAAGAAAGTTAATCGTGATTGTAATGGAAATACTTTTGCTTATCAAAACGGATTGAGTGTAAACCATTTCAAGGGTCGAAAGATTAATAGTTTACAATCAGTTGTGACCTTTTGTCTATAATCGGTTACCTTTCGTATTGACAATTTCTTAAGCTTGTTTGATAAGACAAAAGATCGTTTTCGTGTTTAAGGTACACCACTTATGAACCCTGAATTGATCTTGAATTGATTGGTTAAAAATAATGCTTGTTTTTATGAACTAAAATCTTGATGAAGGTTTAATTTGTAGAAACAATAGATTAGTCACCAAACTAATTATCATAACCAACATGTTATCAAAAGTTATCGCAATCATACTAGTCAATTATAGTACACTAGTCTAAGCAAGTGTAGTTTTTAATCATTTGAATTTTCATATTATCATAATTGCTTGTGTTAGAAATTTACTTTTAGCTTACGATTCTATTCACTACACAAATCCCTGCGAACCATCCCGACTTACCATCAAAATCTTGCTACAACGGACGAGTATACTTGCTCGTATTTGTTGTTCTTAGATTCGGTAATTCGACCTTTATAAATTTAAAACTTGCACGATCCGACACACATCAAGATTTTGGCGCCGCTGCCGGGGATTTTGATTGTGTTTCCGTAAGTTTTAGTCCATTTCTCACCAGTTCAGTTTTCGAAAAAAAATAATAAAAAAAAGTTTTACCGAGCTGCCAACCGATTCGGTATTCCATCTATCCGATCGGTTTCTTTCAAAACAAAATTACCGAGAGTTCTATCCGATCGGTAGTGCCATCTAACCGATCGGTTACTCAGTTCTGACGTTTCAAATTGTTTTCATTCTTTGCTCGTGTGTTTAGACATTGCCTCGATTCTCTTGGGAATTGTATGAACACTCGATCAACCGAAAGAGAACCAATTCCACCTCTTTCCGATCCCGAAAGTTTGATTCGAACAAGAAGAAGAAGAAGAATACCTTTTGTTCCATTAACCAATCGTGTGCCAAGAGTACCAAACCCACCGTTTGATAATCTTTTTGAAGCCAAAGTCGTTTATAATCCATTCACTGATCAACCCTTTCCCATGGCTGACGATCGACCCATGTGGGAAGCAAACCGAGCCAAGCACCCACTCCTGGAGCTGCTATTGTTGCTGTCAACCTAGGTGACAATTTCACCGTGAAAGGTCACCATCTTTCTATGATCAAAGACCGTCAATTCGATGGCCGTTCGAGGGCCGATCCTCACAAACACATTGCCGAATTCATTGAAATTTGTGGCATGTTCCGATATGGTGATACCAATGTGGATGCCATAAAACTCAAACTTTTTCCATCATCACTTGCTGGAGATGCAAAAGTGTGGTATAACGAATTAACACCAGGAATCATCAATACTTGGGAGGAGATGAGGCAAGCTTTTGTGAGCCGATTCTTTCCACCTGCCATGTTTGATCGACTCATGGGAGAAATTCGTGCTTTCACACAAAACCCTAACAAATCACTCGTTGAAGCCTGGCTTCGCATGAAAGATCTACTTCGAAGTTGTCATGGACATGGTTTAGGATGAGGAACCATTATCCAAATCTTCTACCATGGACTTGATGAAGCATCTCAAGGAATTCTCGATGCTGGAGGGATTTTTCTTTATAAGACTCCTAACCAAGCATATCAATTGCTTGAAGATCGAGTTCTTCTCAAACTCGATTGGTCAAAAGATGCCAAGACCAAACCCTTAAGAAAAACCGTTGCGTTTGCTGAAAGTTCCGATACTTCCAAACTCATGGAGAAAATGGAAACCTTGGTTTCCAAAATTGACTCGCAATACAAAGATCTTAAAGGAGAGATGAAAGAAATGCGAGATGGTTGTAACAACTGTGGAGGTAATCACCCATCATCAGAATGTGACGATCAACCAATGGACCAACCCAAAGAAGGAGAAGCTAATTATGTCCAAGGAGGATACCGTGGAGGCGGATATCGTGGAAATTATTACGGACGAAATTCTGTCAGCTGGCAAGATCGCCAACAAAGGGATAACAACCGTGATTCTCAACCAAGAGTTGATAATCAAACTCCGCAAAATTCTGATAAGAAACCCGAAGAATCTGATTTTGAAAAAATGATGAGAGAATTCGTCACAACTCAAAAATCAACTAACGAGTTCGTCAAGAATCAATTTTTCAATCTCAAAACCAAAGTTGAGCAAGGTCAGAAAAATCATCAAGCATCTATTCAAGATCTTGAAAACAAATTCGGTAGACTCTCTGATCAAATTTCTTCCCGACCATCAGGTTCGTTACCAAGTAATACCCAAACCAATCCCAAGCCAACATCATCAAATGATAAGACTTATCGTCCACCACAGACTAGAAATGAGCATATCAATGCTGTATTCACAGGAAGTGGCCTGTCTTATGATCCACCAACCAATCCAAACAACACCACGATCATCAATGATGATAGTGAGGATGAAGCTGAAGATACCACAAAAACACCACCCAAACCCAAACCACCAGTTAAGGCTTACACTCCAAAAATTCCATATCCTCAGAGCCTTAAGAAAGAAAGAATGGAGGAGCGTTATAAGAAGTTTGTTGAAATAATCAAAGAAGTTAGACTCAATGTACCCCTCATTGATGTTTTAGCCGGAATGCCCAATTATGGGAAATTCTTGAAAGAACTTCTTAATAACAAGAACAAGTTAGAGCAAATATCCGCTACCTTTCTCAATGAAGAGTGTTCAGCCATTGTTCAACACAAAATTCCACCGAAACTTAGAGATCCCGGAAGTTTTCTGATTCCATGCACGTTAGGAAACAACATCACATGTGATGCTTTAGCCGATTTAGGTGCAAGTATCAATTTGATGCCCTATTCGTTGTATTCTAAACTTTCCATCACTACCTTGAAACCCACAAGGATGAGTATTCGGTTAGCTAATCATTCCTACCAATATCCTGTTGGTATTGCTGAGAATATGCTTGTCCAAGTAGGTAAATTCATTTTTCCCATGGATTTTGTGATCTTAGAAATGGAGGAAGATAGTAGAGTACCCCTTATTTTAGGAAGACCTTTTCCTAAACACCGCTGATGCGATCATCAAAGTAAAAGGAAAAGAACTCAATCTTGGAGTTGGAGAGGATAGAATCACATTTTTAATCGATAAGGCAATGCAATATCCCTATTCCAGTGATGACACTTGTTTTAACATTGATGTAATCGATGAAGTCACTGAGGAAGAATTGGAAGCATTACCTGATGATTCTGATCCATACATGATTACTTCAGAGAAAATTAGTGAAACAACCTTTGATAAAGAATTCGCTGATTTTATGGAAGTAAAGATTGACGAAGAAGAAGAAGAAGTTAAAGAAGGAGAGATAATAGAAGAAGATTTTGAGGAAATCATTTTTAATGATCAATTGAGGATCAAAACATCTCTTGAAGAACCACCAACTGATCTTGAGTTGAAACCACTTCCCAAAAATCTTGAGTATGCTTACTTGGAAGATAATTCACTCCTTCCAGTAGTCATATCTTCGTTTCTCAATGATTATGAGAAAGAATGTCTCATTGCAGTTCTCAAACAGCATAAAGAAGCTTTTGCGTGGAAAACCTCTGATATTCCAGGAATTAGTCCCGATTTTTGCAAACACAAAATCAATTTTGAAGAAGATGCCAAACCAGTTGTAGAAAGACAACGTCGACTCAATCCCAACGTGAAAGAAGTTGTTAAGAAAGAAATCATTAAACTTCTTGATGCTGGTATTATTTACCCCATCGAGGATAGTCCTTGGGTGAGTCCAGTTCACAGTGTTCCGAAAAAAGGAGGAATGACTGTTGTGACCAATGAATGGAATGAATTAGTTCCTACTAGAACTGTCACGGGATGGCGAGTATGTATTGATTACAGAAAATTAAACAAAGCCACCAAAAAAGATCATTTTCCTTTGCCCTTCATGGATCAAATGCTTGAGAGATTAGCAGGGAACAAGTACTTTTGTTTCCTTGATGGTTTTTCAGGATATTTCCAAATTCCTATTGATCCGGCTGATCAAGAAAAGACTACATTTACATGTCGTTTTGGAACTTATGCTTACCGGCATATGCCTTTTGGATTATGTAATGCACCTGCGACTTTTCAAAGATGTATGATTGCTATATTCCAAGACATGCTTGAAACATCTATGGAAGTTTTCATGGATGACTTTTCAGTTTTTGGAAGCTCATTTGAAGCTTGTCTTTCTAATCTCGATAAAATGCTCGAAAGATGCGAAGCTGCACATCTTGTTCTCAACTGGAAGAAATGTCATTTCATGGTGACTGAAGGAATTGTGCTAGGACACAAAATTTCTAGTGCAGGAATGGAGGTTGATAAAGCAAAGATCGATGTCATTACTAAATTACCACCCCCAACCAACGGTAAAGCCGTTAGAAGTTTTCTAGGACATGCTGGTTTTTACCGTCGTTTCATTAAGGATTTTTCCAAAATATCTCGTCCAATGACGAAACTTTTTGAAAAAGATTTTGTTTTCGACTTTAATGCAGATTGCATGAAAGCATTCGAAACATTGAAAACACAACTGACTAGTGCACCCATTATGGTTTCCCCTAATTGGTCACTACCATTCGAGCTCATGTGCGATGCAAGCGATTTTGCTGTTGGAGCCGTATTAGGACAACGAGAAGAAAAACATTTCCGTCCTATATACTTTGCCAGCAAAACACTCAACAATGCTCAACAAAATTATACGGTTACAGAGAAAGAATTGTTAGCCATTGTTTTTGCTTTCGATAAATTCAGATCTTATCTTGTACTTTCAAAAACGATTGTTTTCACTGATCATTCAGCATTAAAATATCTGTTTGCCAAACAAGATGCCAAACCGCGTCTTATCCGATGGATTTTGCTACTCCAAGAATTTGATATCGAAATCAAAGATAAGAAAGGAGCAGAAAATCTAGCTGCTGATCATCTGTCTCGTTTGGAAAATCCAGATTTGGAAGAGTTGAAAGAAGATGAGATTGATGATTATTTTCCTGATGAAATCCTCATGACTGTTGATGCAGTTGATGAAAACGAAATTGCATGGTTTGCAGATTATGTGAATTATCTCGTTGGAGGAATTTTAAAGAAAGGATTAACTCATGGCCAACGAAGTAAATTCTTTTCAGAACTTAAACACTACTATTGGGAAGAACCATATCTTTTCAAGATGTGTCCCGACGGGATGATTAGAAGATGTGTTTATGGTTCTGAAACAAGAAGAATTCTTGATGAATGTCATCATGGCCCGACTGGGGGACATTATGGTCCTTCCACCACCGCTAAAAAAGTTTTTGATGCTGGATTCTATTGGCCGACTATTTTCAAAGAAGCTCACACTCTTGTTCAGAATTGTGATGCTTGCCAAAAATCCGGTAGTCTTTCTCGTAGAGATGAAATGCCACAAAAGAGCATTCAAGTTTGTGAAATATTCGATATTTGGGGAATTGATTTCATGGGACCATTTCCTAAATCACACAAATACGAATATATTCTCGTTGCTATTGATTACGTTTCCAAATGGGCTGAAGCTGAAGCTCTACCCACAAACGATGCACGAGTAGTTGTTAATTTTCTCAAAAAGCTTTTCGCTCGTTATGGAATTCCTAAAGCTTTAATAAGTGATCTAGGAACCCATTTTTGTAACAAACAAATGGAGAAAATTATGAAACGATATGGAGTTCATCATCGTTTCGCCATAGCTTATCATCCACAGACCAGTGGTCAAGTCGAAAATACCAATAGAGCTTTAAAAAGAATATTCGAAAAAACGATTAAAGACAAACCCGCCGTTTGGTCGAGAAAACTAGATGATGCTCTGTGGGCATTTCGTACGGCTTACAAAACACCAATTGGTACAACACCATACAGACTTTTGTATGGAAAAACATGTCATTTGCCGTTCAAAATCGAACATCGCGCTTACTGGGCACTGAGAAGCTATAATCCTGATCTTAAAGTAGCTGGAGAAAAGAGATTTTTGCAATTGCATGAACTCGATGAACTAAGACTCCAAGCTTATGAGAACTCCAAGCTTTACAAAGCTAGAACCAAAGCGTATCATGACAGAAAGCTAAGAATCCGAAAAGAATTCAAAGCTGGAGACAAAGTTCTGCTTTTCAATATGAAATATAAGTTCAAAGCTCCCAAGCTTAAACCGAAATGGTTCGGACCGTATATAGTGAAACATGGATTTCCATCTGGATATGTTGAATTACATGACAAACAGGGTGGAAGTTTCATTGTTAATGGGCACCGAATTAAATTGTACTATGATAAGGAGCAAATGAATGAAATTTATGTCAAAGAGATTTCGCCTGAATCGGAATATGAAGCTATAACATTCATGTCACCTTTCCCAGCCGATTTCAAGAAAAATACACCTTGGGCCGAAGAATCTGGTTATATTTATGATTTCCTTCCTAGACCGTGGGAGAAAATTCAAATGGACTACATAGATGAAACTGGAGAAGGAATAGTGATAGGAAATGTGGTGTATGTTCCAAAAATCTCAAAGAAGAAGAAACCAAAAATTGCACCAACGTAAAGAGAGAAGTTCAAGTCTGGCTGATGACTCGTTAATAAAACAGGCGCTTCTTGGGAGGCAACCCGTGTGTTTGCTGTTTTTTAATTTTGTTTTTCTTTTTATTTTTAAGTGATTAAACCCCAAAGTTTTTTCTAAATTGCTTAGTTAAACTTAAGTGTGGGGGTGCATCACTGACCTTTGAATAAAACGTAGAAGTATTTCGCGTGTGTTCCTTTTGTTCTAAGATTACTGCAGGTAATGATTGCGAAGCAAGGATAATTGGACCAAAAATCATCTCGAGCAGGAAATTGCGGTTTATTTTCTTATTTCCCTATTTCATTCCTTGAAAATCGTTTATCACATTGAGAACAATGCTTAACTTAAGTGTGTGGGGGGGGGGGGGTGAATAGGAAAATAAGAATAAATTGTAAGTTTCGAGCTAATTTTTAAATTTTGTTTGCCCTTGTAATCTAGTCGTTTGTCATTTTTAAGATTTATAAATAACTGGATCATTCCACTGGTAAAACCTGTAATTTTAAAAAATTCGAGATGTGTCCTGATTAATATTGCAATCCATTCTGGGTCGATAACATTAGCTAGCACATATTATAGCCCTTTCCACTAAATTGTGAGGATTTGAGCCTGTTTCGTATACAACATACATTTTTATGCTTAGATCTTTTTGCTATAAGTGTGCCGGTGATTTTATTTATTCTAGAACTTGTACTTGTAAATCATTACGAGACCGTTGTGAGATCACATTTCATTTGTGATATAAGTATATATGCATGATAAGAGGCAACCTTAGGATTTAACCCAAATGGCCTTCCGTTTACATCTAATGATATATTAGTTAGCCACATCGGTTAGTTAACCACCCGTATGGACCCATTTGTTAGTACTCATTTTTAGTGCTAGATACCCCTAGTCACACCTTCTGAGCCTATCCTTTTTATTTTTGTAAAACCCTAAAAAATACAAAAATATTTTACACCTTTTTAGCCTAGCCTTACCCTTAGTCAAGTCTTGGTTGGTTGCTATCTATTTGGCAAGATGGATGTTATGTGGAAGTCATGAAATTCGAAGGAAGTTGCAAACTCCAAAAGTGGTTATCTATGAGAAGTCATCGCAACTATAAGATGATATGAGTTTATGCATGTTAAAAAAAAAAAAAGCAAAAAAAATGAAAAGAAAGTCATCGCAACTATAAGGTGACAAGATAAGCCAACGGGCTGGGGAATAATGTAAGAATCAAGAAAGTATGGATTTTTTTCACAAAATAGCATGATAGTGGTTTGTAATAGCTAGTAACATTCGGTTAATAGACTTTGACTAGTTTTTATCATCAACCCTCTCCTAAATATATCCCATGCTTTACCTTACCTTTTTTGACTTTGTGAAATTATCAAGTGTATTAACATGTATTGACCATCCGATTTCTTGAGGAATTGACTAACATTGTTAGCGAGCTAGCGCGTGTTTTGGTGACCATCCGTTATGCAAGTAACGTCGTTAGCGAACCAAAGTACAATCTAGTGACCATCCGTTATTTGGTAATGCAAGAATTCGTTGTTAGCGAGCTATCATGTTTTGCATGAGATAGTTGCACATAAGTCTGATAAACCCCTAAGCCTTAAACCCGAATAAAAGTCCTCTTTGACATGTGTACTTGGCGCTCACACCATTGGTGTAGTTTTATTTCTTGTAAAAGCTTATGGTAATATTTAGATCATGACTGAGCAAATGAGTGTGATTCTTATATACTCCACCAATCATATAAATGAGTGTTTTGAGTGAATTATATTTCATTTTCCTTTCGTGAGGTGTTTAGTAATGTGTATCATGCAAGAAAATCATTTAGGTATTGTCAAACATCTCGATGCTTCAACCTTAAAAGCTTAAAATGATGGATCTAACTTGTACTTGTACTAGAGAGATTTGCATCACATTTTTCTAATCATACTTGTATACCATGTGGATAATTGTTTTTATTTCTAGATTTGCTTGAGGGCAAGCAAAGTTCAAGTGTGGGGGATTTGATAACGCTTAAATCTAACATGTTTTTAGTAGCGTTATTTGTGCTTTTATATATGTTTCTTGGTTATATTTATATGCTTTTGTTACTTAATCGTGCCAAAGTGTGTTTGCAAAGTACTTGTAGCCAAAAACAGGAAAAAGGAAGAAAAAGTTGCAAGAATGAGGAAGAAGGAAATATTTATGATTATATGAAGATTCTTGTGACGAGTCCCGCACCAAAAGGTACTTCAAAGAGTAAAAGTCCAAGTAACCAAGTTAATAAGACTTAAAGATGGAGGAAAATATCAAGTTTGGATAAAGAACCAAGAGCTATTAACAAAAAATAAGCCAAACGATAAAAGTGCAAGAAAAAGTCCCATCAGCAGTGACCATCCGATCGGTCGCTGCCCGCATCCGAATTGGATGGAGCCAGTATCGAAGACCAACTGATCGGTTGGACAAAATACCGATCGGTTGGATGCATGCTGTTTCACCAAATCTTCATCATTAAGTCTTGTGCTTAGCTACTATCCGTTTCCAAGGCTTTCTAATGACTATTCTAGACTATTCTATCTGCTTGGAGACCAAGGGAAGCATTGAAGACCCTATGCTTGTAAATAAGTATATATAAAAGTATTTGAGAAGTCCTAAAGGGGTGACATCAATTAATAAAACTTTTCAATCATAAACCACTCATCAAATACTCTTAAAATTCGTCCTTAAAGTCCAGGATCATTAGGAGAGTCGAATAGCTATTTCCAATTCATTTGGGAATCATTGCCTTTTCATTTGCAATCTCATTCTCAATCATTGTAAGACTCTCAATCATGGTTTTTAATGTTCAAAGTTTTAAGTTTATGTTCATGTTTGTTATGAGTGGCTAGTGCCTTTTTGCACTTTCTTAGATGATGTGTATTACTCATTGATTGGCGTATGATTGTGATAACATGTTTTAATTCAATTTCAAGTTGATTCTAAGAACCAATTGTGATTAAGTTTCGTAGTGACATTTGTTGGTCAAGTTTAACTAGTTGCTAGTAATTTTAAGGGTCGAAAGAACTATTGTTATTCAACTAGTTATAATCATTTTTCTATGAATGATTGTTGTTACCCACTATTCTTGATTAAACAAAGAAAGTTAATCGTGATTGTAACGAAAATACTTTTGCTTATCAAAACGGATTGAGTGTAAACCATTTCAAGGGTCAAAAGATTAATAGTTTACAATCAGTTTTGACCTTTTGTCTATAATCGGTTACCTTTCGTATTGACCATTTCTTAAGCTTGTTTGATAAGACAAAAGATCGTTTTCGTGTTTAAGGTACACCACTTATGAACCCTGAATTGATCTTGAATTGATTGGTTAAACATAATGCTTGTTTTTATGAACTAAAATCTTGACGAAGGTTTAATTTGTAAAAACAATAGATTAGTCACCAAACTAATTATCATAACCAACATGTTATCAAAAGTTATCGCAATCATACTAGTCAATTATAGTACACTAGTCTAAGCAAGTGTAGTTTTTAATCATTTGAATTTTCATATTATCATAATTGCTTGTTTAGAAATTTACTTTTAGCTTACGATTCGATTCACTACACAAATCCCTGCGAACCATCCCGACTTACCATCAAAATCTTGCTACAACGGATGAGTATACTTGCTCGTATGTGTTGTTCTTAGATTCAGTAATTCGACCTTTATAAATTTAAAACTTGCACGATCCGACACACATCATAAACTAACTAATAAAAGTAAAGTAAGTAAAAGATAGAGCTGGAAAGATCAAACCGAGACAAGGGATTTATAGTGGTTCGGCTACGAAGCTCTTCTTCGCCCTACTCCACTCCACGAGTACAACACTCGAGAGTTTCAAGCACTATGTCAACAACCTCCCTTCAGGCGGAGAAAACCGTACACGTCGCTTATCCTATTTCCGACACTAAGCTAGATGTCGAGTGCTAATCTTAGGTAGCACCAATCTACCAAGGTCCACGTGGCCAATCACTCAAGCCCAATGGCTACAAGAGATCACCAAGATCTCAATACGATCACAATGATCAACTCTCACTTCACACAACTTAATCTACCTAATCTAGATCCTTTGATCACTCACACACAAGCCCAATGGCTTCAAGAGATCTTCACTATCTCTTAAGATCACAATGATCTTCACTCACACTCTCACAAAAGAAAGATAATCTTGATGTACACTAAGATACAACAAGGATGTAACAAGTGTTACAAAAACCTAACAACTATAACTCTTGTATCTTCTTTGATATCTTGAGTTCTTCTCTTGCACTTGGAAGAGGAATCTCAACACTTTGTATCTTCAAGGATACTTTGTGTTCTTCTCATGCTAATCAAGAGGAATGAAGAGGATCACTTGGTGGATGATTAGATCACTCTTGAAACAAAAGAAAACTAATCTAAATGATCAAAGAAAGAGGGTGTGAAGAGAGTATTAAACTCAGAAAGTTTAGTGTGTAAAAGGATGCCTAAAATCTGTGAAAGGGGTTGGTATTTATAGGCAAAGAAAATCTAAACATTACAGAAAAATTAGTACGGACGGCTCCACTAAACCTTACACGGCTCCACTAAATTTAGTGGAACCGTGGAGCCGTCCTAGACTAGGATGCTCCAAATTTTATCTTTTCTGGTGAAAACTTATTTGGGGAATGTTGGAGCTGATTTTGGGGGGGAAAATAGCTGTTGTGATTTTCAAACTAATTTTTCCATTAAAACATTTCTTAATAATTCAAAAATAATTTGTCATGTATATTTAAAAAAAAATGTTTTGTCCCATTAAAAATGTAAACTCTCAAAACACAAATTCACTTCTTTGATCATTTGTCAAGTTCTAAATTTGTTCTAGAGTGATTTGCGTAGAAACGAGATGTTCCGATTAAAAACTTGTTTACGTTAATTTTAAGGTAACGTGATTTCACATTTTGTCATCCTCAAAACGTGAAGTAATCGAAAGATATAAATAACGTTTTTAGAGCATTATTTGCATCAACATCTTGTATTTTCAATTCTTCCTTTGTAACCTTTGAAATTCATTTTGTATTATTTAGTCATATGCTTGTGTTTGCTTTGATATGTCACCATAACGTAATACATCTACCCTTATCGGGTTGGGGTGTTACAATTATGGTATCAGAGCGACAGGCTACGACTTGTAATACATTTACCCTTGACCGGTGAAGTTTGGACCATTAAGTTTCCACTGTAGGCGCTCATAAGATAACCTTTGAGAATTTGCTTTAGGATCTCCCCATAGGAACTTAAGTTATTACCGGTGAGGAATCGGTAGACTAGGACATCTATTTAAGTAGCATTGCTTCCGCATCACTCTGATTCATGCCTCTGCCTTTAGCTATGCCTTATAAGGACATTTGTTTCAGAAGCTAGAAAGTTTTGCAACTTAAGCTTAGTAACCAAGTAAGTTTGGAATTCCTCGAGAACTACATGGATACCTTGCACCATTTAAGTTTCACTTCCTGATTTTGATCTCCACTTCCGATCTGTTTGATACCTTTTCGACCATCCCGAAGGTCATTGAATCCTAATGTGTTTGACACATTCTATGAATTCATTACCCGTGCTGGATATAAATGTATCATCTAATACTACGCAGTCCTGCAAATCCATTACTACTCCTATGAGAACTCTGGCGACTATTAACCACGGATATAGGAAGTTTTATTCCCTCCCTTTGAATGATTAAACTTGCCTGCCAACCAGTTCCTTTGGAAGGATATGATGTAAATATTATCTCAGTACGAAATTGTTAACTGAGCATGATGATGCTGATAACTAATATTCCATACATCTCACTTTTGACGATTATACGATGTTCGTATTACTATTGATACACACCCTACCTGCCACTTATGCTAAGGAGCTAAGCAAGATTCCAACACCTTGAACTGTTCACTTATCTATCTAAACACCTTGATGAACCATGTACTTGACTCTGATATATGAACTATCCGTCTAATTTAACGACCATATTCATTCTACGGATCTGTTTACTCTTGGTATAATTGACCTTGAGGTCTTTTGGTTATGGATTGGATGACTTTTATAAAGCTACCATGGACTACCATATCCGATATGTGAACTTTAAACAATCTACTTCGTTCTATTTTAGCTTTGGTGACTCTCAATCACTTAAATCTGTTAAGATTAATGTTGCTCTAGAAACACTTACTCCGATCTAGTTTGATTGTCAAATTTCTCCTGACACCTATTAGTAACCACCCTTGGAAAGCTCTGGCATTGGAAGTAATTTGTTGTACAAAATTTCTAGTGTCTTCTGATGAACCTCTTGGGATTCCCTCCTGCTTGGGAGGTAGAATTGACATTGAACCGATCTCAATTAACGAAACCATGATGCCATAGAAGTTGAGAGATTGAAGGAGCTGATGGAATATGATTTTGTTCACCTCAGTGTTCTCTTTGAATGCTCCTATTGGTTTATGAAGAAGAAAGAGGGAAGTATGCCGCGACGTATCGACTATCGTGAATTTAACCGTATCACTATCAGTAACCATTATCCATTTCTGCGTATTAATGATTGATTTGTTCTATCTTTGAAACTCCGTATCAGACGGCCTCATTTAATGTTTGAAGGACGGAAGAAGCAACCACAAAAACTTCTAAGAAGGGAGATGACTAACTGAGAGTAACCTCCGTGAAGCATTTCAGTTTTATGCGTGAAGAGGAAGATAGGTGATGTGAAAGTAGATACGAAGTTTTCCCTGAGACAATTCATGAAGCTGCTTTCGTACTCGTTGCAATCACTATGAGTTTTAGATGATGCCAATTGTATTGGCAAATAGAATCATGTTTTTCGCGAGTAGTTGGACAATTGTCATAGTATGACAGTGTGTTTGTGCTCTGAGACGAACGAGGAACACGTAGATCATCTTTGTAATAAGTAGAATGACCCTTTGTTCTGGAAGAGTAGATTTGATTGGCGTTCAGAGATTGTAGCAGACAACACTACCAGGTATCCGGTGATGACAGCAGTTTGAGTTGGCGAATTTTGAACTGTGCTAGAAGACCTATCAAAGACACGCAGTCTTGCTTCTCTATTCATTTTAGTTGTACTAAGATGAATTGAGAGCAGAAGCAGACTCGCGAATGGAAGAATGCACAGTGATCATGTCAGAGATTCATGTTACCACACCACAGTGTCCAGAAGAGGTGCCGAAAGCTTGAGGGACCAGACTCAAGTTTATAATTCCTTTCCACCCTATAATCATATGGACGGACGTTGACCGACTACTTGGAATTGGAAGAGATTTGAAATCATGTATATTGAAGGGATGAATTTTGAAGCAAACGTTTGGGTTTAGAAGAGTTAATTCTGTGAAGGATGAAGCTATCGATGACGTAATTCACTTCCCCAACCTACTTAAGTTTCCGTTATCTAATATTAAGCTCCTTTGAATGATTTAGGTTCTCTATTAGAAATTCCGTTCTGCCTTAATTCTGCGTATGTTGAATGATGGTTTTGTCATGCGAATTTTGACAAATTGTGGAAGGAACCTGGAGATCTATGTTTAGGAATGGGTAAACTTTGAAGCAACCACTTATATTGGCTGAGTTGATTTCAGTGAGTGATGAAGGATTGACGCTATTAACGACGTACCTAAATTCTGATAGACATTCTATGATTCCCGTTACCCTTACGAGTAATTTCGTTCTCCTCTTAGTTATGTTGTTTGATTTTGATGACCTCTGAGACTATAGAAGGATTAGGTGGATTAAGATAGGTTATTTTGTTCACAACTTGAGATAAAGTATGACCATCATGAGGGCATATTTATATGATGCCAGTATTATGACGTCTGGCCAACGTGATAATACTTACCACATATAACATGCACTTGTTGTGGGCATAGGATATTTCGAGGAGAGCCTTAGAAGCCTTAGAATTTATGATAGCCTTTTGAGATTATCTACGTTAGTGAGACTGTAGGTTCATTCTACCTATGCGTTTAATCTGTTTTCACCATTATGCGAATTCATACGTCTGGATTCTCGTCACGCGTTTTGCTGACCTTTGAACTTCCGATAATGATCTCAGGTTTTCTTGTAGAGCTTTCTGCCGATTAATGTTATCGATAATCTATTTTCTGTACGTTCTCATCTGATTTGTCTAATCAAATTCTATGGACGGCATATCAGTCAAATCCTACATATTTCCTGTAAATTTAAAATTTTAAGAACTTATGAAATACGCTATAAATTAAAAACATGAGTTATATATCATGTTATCACTCGAAGCTATACGATATGAACATGTAACCTAAAGTAATTAAAACCATATGTTACGTAATGAATTAAGTTAATATAACCATACATTATGATTTAAAAATCACAAGACAAAGTTCCTAAAACCATGCCTTACAGTAGTCGACATTTATGTGTCATGGTACTCAAAATTTTCGGCTAGGATCAATGTAAAAGAGATAAGAATGCACTAACTATTGAGATAATCACAAGCCCATAAAATATGGTCCATCCTTGTTTAGCCCAAGTCTAAAACACACGGTTCTTTTCCCATTCTTATGATACCGAAACTTTTTTTTTTATTTCCTGCACATTTACAAACCCTAAAAGACCTACAACCAAAAGTTTCGGCTGCCATCCTATTCTTCTCTTCTGTTCGACCAAAAACACAGTAGCAAACAAGGGATTTTTGGTGCTTCTTTGGTGGTTCCATTGTGGTGTTACAGAAGCTCGTGGTGGGGTTCTTGCTCATGAATTCTTGGCAGCCCATCGAAGGGATATTTGGTTAAGATTCGGCTAGAAGTTTTTGGGGTTAAGTCGATCTAGTTCTTCATCCTCTTGTTCATGCATCGAGGATATTGTATCATCCTTGTCTTATACAACTTACTTGTTTAATTCTGGATATATTCGATTCATATCTTGTTATTCTTGTCGAATTCTGCACATAAAATCATAGAGAAGTGCATATAAAAAAAATCATAATATGTTCACATGAAATAATGAATATGAAAACCCTAATATTAATTGATCTATTGTTGTGATTATGATTCGAATTAATATGAATATGTTAAGAACACATATGAATCAAACTAAGGCTGTTTTGATGTCAAAATTAATTGCTTGTATCAAAGAAATAAATAATGAGAATGAAAAACCCTAATTGATAACATAAAATCATAACCAGTTTCTGAACAGAAAAATTAAGTCAATTCTAATCGATTGGATCTTGATGATAACAAGGTGTATTTGGGTGTTTCTGGAGTCTAAAATTAAGTTCAAGGAAAGAGCTTTCTGAGAAAATTAATCTTGTAATTGTTAGAGGTAGGGAAGGCAATTTTTTGATTTTTAGAATGTCAAGTGTCAAACTGAATTCGTATGTCTGGAAAAATAGTCCGTGTTTTTTGTTTTTCATTTGCAAAACATGACCAATTAGAAGGTGCCCTTTTAACTGAGTAATATCCCATATGTCTAGTAATTACTGGAATTTTTGTAGATTTTTATAAATTTTCTAGATAGGGAAAAGAAATACAAACTTTTCGGGTGTTTCATCAGATCCGATTCGGGAACATGTTGTGGAAATTGATTTTTCATTCATACTTATATTACTTAATAAAATCTGGAAAAATTAAGTAAAATACTTAAGACATTGAAGTACATGTGTGAATTTTTGGGAATTTTATTTCTGAATTCTTATATTTTTCATAAGTTATTCAAAACGTGACCAGATCATATACAGAAACTGTTAAGGGTTTAGAAAACTAAAAAGGTGTTATGTGTATACTTTTCTAAACTAAAGAGTTTAAATTGTCATTCTTTTAAACCAAAGGACCTAACTTGTGAAAACATGTAACTTTATAATATTTACATTTTATACCCTAATCTTATCATAATGACACTATAATCCTTAACTTATATTATATTTGCATAATAAACCCTAAGACTAATGAAAACTACATTATGAATCCTAAACTTATGTAAATGACATTATGAACCTTAAGTTACTAAATGTGGAAAGCCTACTAAAATAAGTAATCTAATTTAAAATAAGTTAATAATCAGACGATCATAAATTCGTGTAGATTCGTTGAAGATGGAGTCTACTTCCGATCTTTTCGTTTCTGGTTGTGTTTTCACTTGCGGTCTAAGGTACAGACATTCTACCCTTTTTCTGTAAGTGTGCTTTCGTTCTCATGAATTTCTTGATCTTGATTCATTAGGATTCCCTAAGCCATTGCTGTGATTCCCTGTTCTTTGATTCATTCGTTTCATGTGACATTCGTTCATTGTGATTCCTATGGTATGATACTTGACATAATCCATTCGTTACCCTATGAAATGAGTATTCGAATCACTTGGTGCTTAGAAGTTTCATTTGATTTTGTAACTGGATGTGAAAACCTTTCTTAATTTTATCATGGAAATGTTTTTGAGAAAAACAAACTTTAAAATGATGTTATGAACGATGTGATACCACTTTTATATGAAATTTTACTAAGACTTTTATAAAAACTACTTTTAAAGATTACCTTTATGAAAACCGTTTTAAAAACCATTTTTGTGAAAACCATTATTAAAGGATTTCTTTAAATGGACATTTAATGGAAACATTTGAATTGAACCTTGCTATGAACCATTTGATTTCAACCTTTGATTATGAGCTCTTGAGGTCCTATTCCTGATATGATTCCCTCATTTGACTTATGAAATTCATTGTATGATTGTTGTTCTTATTGTTTCACTCTGACATTTATTTTAAATGTCTCTGCCATGCTATGTTTATGTTTGCCATGCTTACTTGGGTTACTATCTTGTTTCTCTTGCCATGCTAGATTTTATTTGTTGTATGCTACGATAGATCTGTGCCTGAGCTTACCTAGTTCTAGAGGTACTAGGACCATGTCTTTGATGGCACCTTAGGCATGACACTCCCGTAGAGGTGTGATAGATCTACGGCATTCCCCCCTTATGTATATGTATTATATTGTGATCACTATTGGCCAACTTTATATGTGTGCTTAGTCTAGTACTGACATACATACTTATGTTAGGGAGCGTATTGATGCATCATAGGTTTTATGTTTTATATGATTATGGTGACCAGGTGGTGTGTGCCTTACACTCCTTCTCACACTTTTATTATTATTACTTAGAGGTCTCCCCTCTTCGTATACTTGTATTTGCTTTAGTATGATTTGACGGATTATGATATGGAGTTCTTATGGCACATCCTTACATGACTTTTCCTTATTTTCATTTCATTCCTTGTTTCATTCTTATTCAGTTCTCATGCGTTCTTGATTTTTAGTTCTCTTTTAAATTCGTATGACTTTCATGATTATGCTTTCGTTTTGCATTCTTATTCATTCGTTGCTTATGCTTATTTACCGTTATGCTATGTTATATATATCTTTTCACTGGGCTTTTTAAGCTCAGCCGCATTTCTTTTCCTGCGGCAGGTTTTAGATGGAAGCTGGGTTATGAGTGGAGAGCACTTGGGACTTAGAGGACATTATTTTCATAGCTAGTCTGGATTAGAGATGACTAGAAGTAGTTACAATTGTAGACTTAGAATTTATTATTGTTTCCTTTGTAACCTTGTATTTTTAATTCTTCCTTTGTAACCTTTGAAATTCATTTTGTATTATTTAGTCATATGCTTGTGTTTGCTTTGATATGTCACCATAACGTAATACTTCTACCCTTATCGGGTTGGGGTGTTACAATAATAATCCATTTGGTGCCCAAGTCTCATCAAACTCATATCTCTCCACATTTCTCTCCTATCCCCTTGTGGCAAATTCGCATGCCAATCACCCCAACTAGCATTCAATCCCGAAGATTCTCCAACATTTTGTTGTTGAGTTTGTTGTGGTGGTGGTGAGCTGCAAATCACATTTTCAATTTGATAAACCAAACACATCCTTTCATCATCAAGCAAATCTTTTAAAAACTTTTTGTCAAGTTTCTCACATTCCTCATCACCGTTATCTTCTTCATCTCAACATCCGTATCATAACTCTAGCTTTTTCCAATCTTAGTAACATAATGCCAACCATTTATAAAATCATGCTTAGTCATGATAGTCGCCCTCTTTGATAAATACACCGCCAAAGTCCATAAGACATTCATCTTCTTATTTGGATCCATAAGCATCTCAATTATCCACAAATCTGACCCATGAACTTTGTGTTGACTATGCCCTCTATGCACAAATGATTTCACAATCACTTTATGTAGAAGCCGAGCTATCGGTGAATGAATCTCCTTTTCCTTGAATCTCCCACTTTTGGGTCTCCTATCGGATTCCATATCTCCCTACCAACATACTTTTCCGGTTCTTTCTCTAGCCTAGAAAGATGTTTTTCAAAATCTACATGTTGAATGTCATTCTCGTCATATAACCCAAGCAATTGCCTAAATTCCGGCAAAGTACATGCATGATCATTTCCACATAATCTAAACCAAATACACTTTTCTTGCATGATATCATTCACCTTTTGGTTAAAATAAATGGTGGCAAAGAACTCTAGACACCATTCCCTAAAAAATTGCTTTTCCCCTATCACAACTGCATATTCAAAACTAAAATCTTCATAGACTTGATTTTCAAATACAGTACTAACCTCCCATAGGTTCTTAAGAGTACCAATAAGGTTATATTTTCTCAACAAATTTCCACTTACTAACTTTGGAACCGCAATTTCCTTCTTTTGCAGCTTTGCCAACCTACTATTGTAACACGCTTTTGCCTCTTTACTCAACTTGCTCCACTTCAGATGTTCACTCGTTACTGGCATAAGATTAACATCTCCTTCTTGACTATGTCGCTTATGCAAAGCAATTAATGGATTTTCTCCATCTTGACGAACTCGCTTCTACAAAACAACAAAACAAGCACACGAGAAATATTGAAATTAAAGGTTAGTATGTAAAGTGAAGTAGCAAAAGAAGAATTAAAAAAAAGAATTTTTTTTTCTTAACAGCCGCCCAGGACCACAATAAACCCAATCAATCTTGATAATTCATGCCCAAATTTTCGACATATAAAAACCCTAGATCTTAGAACATCAAATTCTCTTTCAATTCTTGACCATTTTTTTCTAATTCCACTTCTAATCAATCCTTTCAACCATCCTCTAGTAAACCCATCAAGTAATTTCACTTAATTCGAACTATAGCAAATTCGCCCAATTAAGAATCCTAAAAATTAAATTCGAATTTTAGAACAATGCAAAGTAATTGGATGGATGTTACTTACTCTTTTTGATGCCATAGGATTGCTAGAACCTTAATTTGATCACTAACTTCAATCTTTAAAATGATGAGGATTGTGGTGGATTGTGGTTTTTTCTCTTTTCTTTCTTTTGGTTTTTCTGCACAATATTCATACTCAACCCAAGGTTTGGTACTTGGACCGTGGGTTTGGTTCAAAAACCGTAGGTTTGTAAAATTTTAACACAAAACTTGTTTCAAAATAAAACATTTTCATTCCTTAACATTAACAAATATTTCCACAACTCCAAAACACTTCCATCATTTCATTTAATCTCATCATTAAACAAGCAACATAAACTTTAAAAAAAAAAACTTAACTTAAATATTTCTTATTACTTATTGCTTATAAACTTAAGAGCTAAAACACACTCAACTTTAACAAAGAAATGCAAAACATAATAAGATAAGTAAACAAGAAGCAAACAAGATAAAACTCATAAGAACAAAATGAGCAAAAGCTTAGTAATAATCTTCTTTATTCTTCCACATTCCTTGCTTCCTTTAATCGAAATAACTCCCAAACCTTAGAATATCCTCCGAATGAAACTTCCCCGAAAGAACTCTATCGGTTTCCTTTGTTTTGAACTCACGAGTGAAACGGCGTCCACCCGGACTAGTAATCTCTATCTTAGTGTGCCAATCATTATCTCCTTCAACTTTTTGATATTTGCTATACCCATCCGATGTCCATTCAATATTTTTAAGCTTAATCGGCATGGAACCAAGGAAATCAACCATTTTTTTGTAAACTATAATGTTCTTGAAGGGATTGAAGTAATTCTTCATAGCCAATGCTCTCTCCATATCATCTTCAATATGATCAAACGATGGGGCTGTTTTCCCATATTTTGGATTGCCTTCATTGTCATGGCTAATGATGAACTCAAATAAGTACATTTTATTACTATCATTTATCCTATTAATTTGACTTGTTTTATTATATTATGTATGAGGATTGATACTTAATCGTTTACTTTTGTAATTCTCAGGTAAAAACAAGCATTTGGTGAAACTTAGCGATTTTGGACTAATAATGGAGCAAAACGTGCATAAAGTGAAAGTCTACTGGCATGGACAAGATCAAGTCAATTCTGCTCCAGATGCGCCGCATCTAACTCTCGAAATGCGCCGCATCTATATCAAGATATCACCAGATACGATCCAAGATACAAGAGAACATGCGTCGCATCTAATCATGGAGTTACGCCGCATCTTCTGGCGGTGTACGAATATTCCTGAATATTATAATCTTGGACCCTACGCGAAGTTAAGTACATGCGCCGCATCTACTTAGTAGATGCGCCGCATCTTCCCTCAGACAGAAACTATAAATACCCCGTAGACCAGACGAATTATAGGTTCCAAAAAAGTTCCGGAAACCCTAACACCGAAGACCAAACAGGAGGAACAAGAGACGAATTCAGTCAAGGAGGCAGCACAAGACACACCCAAATCAAAGATACAAGAGCTGTAAGAAGGTGTTGCATGTGTTTAATTCATTAAGTAGTTTTGTTTTATTGTGTTAGCAAACTTTAATTCATCAGGATTGGTGGCTTGTGTAATGTGACAACGAAAGATTGCACTCCCTTTAATACTTGCTTTCCCATCAATTAAAGTTTATATGATGATGTCTTTGGTTACTACTTATTAGTGCATTGATAACCTCTGTGTTTATTAGTGGCTTGCGGGCATTTGACTGCGGGACATAATGTGGCTCCCACGGTTGTTTCTAAATTGATCACTTAGGAATAACTTTTAGACATAAGTAATCATTAAGGGTTTACTCGCCGATAAGATTAGGACCAACGAGAAAGGGTTAACTACATACACTTCATATAAAGCTATCAATAAAACAAGTGACAATCTACTTAATTATAAGGACAGCCCTCTTATTGTCTCGAGTATTTATCTGTGTACGTGTGTGCTACTTGCTGATTCGTGCCTATTGGTTTATTTTATTATTTAATTGCAACAAATCGTGCCAGTCTCTCAGGCTGAAACCCCCCTTGCGTTAGGATATTAAAATACTGATTAGAATAACTAGATAATACGTTCCACTCTTAGTGATCGACACTCTACTTACCATTATCTTCATACTGACCGGGTACACTGCTCGTTAAGTGTGTGTGTTATTGATAAGTCGGCTAAATATAAATTTAAAACTTGAGTAGGCATTAAAACTGCTAAACCGCAACGACACATCACGCGCATCAAGTTTTTGGCGCCGCTGCCGGGGAGTGAATTGTTATTATATGTTAATTTGATTAGTATTTTAATTAGGTTTTTCTTTTTATTAGATTAATTGCATCATTGTACTATTTTGCATATTTGTTGTATTGTGTGTTAATTGTTTTCTTTTATTTTTGTGTGTTTATTTTTGTTTGTGTGTTTAATTTTTGTTTTTATTTTTCGTATTTTTCTGTTCTGCTATCGTTGTACTGTGCTAAATCAAACGATACGGCGCATCTGATCTCTCAGATACGGCGTATTGCGTTTAATTTTTTTTAAATACAACGCGTTTAATTAATTCGATACGACGCATCTTTTCCCCAAGATACGGCGTATCTGTTTTTAATAAGAAAATTTTTCTAAGCGATAAAGTAATACGACGCATCTGCTTTTGCAGATACGGCGTATCTTTTTTTTAATAAAATTTTTTTTCTAAACGTTAACGCCATACGACGCATCTGCTTTAGTAGATACGGCGTATCTATTATTTTGATTAAAAACAGTTTGCGAATTATTAAACAGATACGGCGTATCGATCTCTGTCGATACGGCGCATCTTACTGAATCAAAAATCTTTTATTTGTAAACGTAACGAAAATACGGCGCATTAACTTTCGTTAATACGACGCATTTAATTTTAATTAGATAAGCTGATTTTTGATTAATTAATTCGATACGGCGCATTCATAAATTCTAAGCGGCGTATCTATTTTCTGGATAAAGTCTGACTAAATTTTAACGATTATAAGATACGGCGTATCCAACTTTTTGGATACGGCGCATCGTCTGCAGATATCAGTAACTTTAATTTTTCGTATTCCGTTTTCGTTATTAATTATCTGATATACTACTTTCTCGAGCATACCCTACTGATATTTTTGTGTTGATTTCAGGAAGTGCATGACCAGGAGTTCTACGAAGAACTTGATTCAACCTTTCGAAGATCCTGAACGAGCCCTGCATTCGCTTAAAAGGCTTTTCAACACAAGAAGCTTTGATCTTTCAAGTTCACTCGAGCTTGATTACTTTTCTGAAGAAAAAGAGGAAGTTGAAACAGAAACAATGGGCGAAAACACTACTATGGAGGAATACATGAACAATACCCGTGCTGATTACACTTCAGGAGTTGCTAGACCTAAGTTTGATGACAAGTCAAAATTTGAGTTGAAGGGTCAATTTCTCAAAGAGCTCAGAGAGAATGCTTTCAGTGGGACGGAACAAGAGGATGCTAATGAGCATGTTGAAAAGGTCCTGGAGATTGCAGATTTGTTTACCTCAGAAGGAGTCAATACCGATCAACTCATGCTAAGAATCTTTCCAATCTCACTAAAAGGAGCTGCTAATAAGTGGCTAAGGAATGAACCTGCTAGTTCAATCACTACATGGGAAGGTTTGAAGAGCAAATTCCTGAAGAGATATTGTCCACCTGCTAAGACTGCTAAAAAGATGGAGGCTATCAATAGTTTCAAGCAAGAGCCTGATGAAACCCTTTATCAAGCCTGGGAACGATTTAAAGATTTATTGATAAAATGTCCTCAACACTATCTAACCCCTATGCAGGAGATAATATTGTTTTATCAGGGATTGGACGTGCCTACAAGACAGATTTTGGATGCTAAGGGAGTTGTACCTCAGATGAGTGCAACTAATGCTAGGAAAGCGATCCAAGAAGCTGCTGATCATTCTCAGAAATGGCACGATGGGACCTCTACTAGATCTAAGAGCAGCACTAATTTTGACGGGATTGCTGCTATTCAAGCTCAATTGGATAAAATTAGCAGAGAGATGAAGAAGCGAGATGAAAGAGCGTATGCTGCCCAAGTTGGATGTGAAAAGTGCGAAGGACCTCACTACACTAAAGATTGCCCGAACAAGAATGAAAGTGAGACATTTGAAGAAGCATATTACACCCAATTTGGACAACCATTCCGACCTTTAGCAAGATTTAGGGAAGCTAGTCCGGGATTCTATCAAAAGAACAACTTCAATCCCGCTTATCAAGAAAGGAGGCAGACTTTAGACGATACTTTAAAGCAAATTATGGCCGATGCTGCTAAAAGACATGAAGAGAATACTGCTATGATCAAAGAAATTCGAGCTTCAACGGACACTACTACAAGAAATCAAGGAGCTTCGATCAAAGCATTGGAACAACAAATTGGTCAAATGAGCAAAGTTCTTCAAGAAAGGGGATATGGAAGTCTACCGAGCTCAACTGAAACCAACCCAAGAGATCATGTCAAGGCCATAAGCACCACTGAAGAAGTCACTCCTAATATACCTAGAAGATCGATGAATGGTAATGATGGTGCAAGACCCGAATTTTTCTTTAACTCTTCAATCAGCTTAAGGAGACTACTAAAAGAGAAGACAAAGATTGAAGAGGAGATCAAGGCAACAATGAAAGAAGAGAGCCCTGCAACCGACTCAAATGCCTTGCCTCATAAAGAAAGAGACCCAGGAAGTTTTACTCTACCTTGTTCTATTAATAATATATCTTTCAATAATGTGTTAGCTGACTTAGGAGCTAGTGTTAGTGTTATGCCTCTTAAGACATTCACTACCCTAGGACTAGGAAAATTAGCACCAACTAAATTACTTATTGAATTGGCTGATAAAACGGTAAAACGACCTGAAGGGATTGCTAATAATGTGCTAGTTAAGATTGAGCAGTTTATTTTTCCCGTAGACTTTGTTATACTAGACATGCCCGAGGATGTTAAGATTCCTTTAATCCTTGGAAGACCTTTCTTGTCTACTGCCCATGCTAAGATTGATGTGTTTAAGAGAAAAATTTCATTAAGGGTAGGGAATAATAAACTAGTCTATAAGTGCCAAGATCCGGTTAAAAGCATAATTAGAGGTGTTTATGTACTAGGATTAAGAGAGCGTATGGACCTCGATCTTGAAGCTAGACTTATGGGAGAAACATTGATTCAAAACAACTCAACTAGTCCTAATCATGATAACTTTGAGGAATTCATTGACCTTAATGTACCTACCGAACTTAGACGCAATGTTGTTAATGATTCTGATGATGAGTGGTATGATTGTGTAGTAATTAATAAACGTAGGAGAGTAGTTGAGAAAACAAATTTGAACAATGATGTGTTTATTGAACTACCATCCCACCTTGCTTATTTGTGCCTATATGATAATAAGAATTTCCCGTCTATCATTTTGTCATCTCTGCCCGAAAGGGACAGGACTTTGTTTATGCAGATATTAAAGAGGAACGGCGTGGAAATTAAGGACGAACAAGGAGTGTTCAATATTACTGAATTGGCGATGAAGGAGAGCGATGTTTCCGACTCCTTCAATGATCGATACTAAAGAGCTGAACGTGAGTCTAACTTGAAGACTCTGGAATAAAGACAAGTGCTTACCGGGAGACAACCCGGATTTATCTTTTATTATTCTGTTTTCTGTGTCGAGTCAGTCCAGGCCGCATGAGGATAAGGCGCATCTCAATTCTGAGATGCGACGCATCTCCTGCAATGGTCATATCTTATTTTACTTTTCTGCATTTTTATTTTCGACTTTAAAACTATTTATCAGTTTATTTTAATGCGGCGCATCCCTGGTTAAGGATGCGGCGCATCTTTATTCTGATCCGTATTTATTCCAGGCTCGATACGGCGTATCTTCTTCAATAAGATACGGCGCATCGACTGACCTAATGATTTTCAGTTTTAAATTTTAATTTTTATTTTCCTAACTACTAATGTATTATGCAAGTTTGAACCTTTCTTATCTTAGGTGTGTTTTAAAGTGTTGGTGGTATTATAGTTTTCTGGATTTCCTGTGGATACATCAAGTATGAAGCTTTAACGTTCTAATCCACAAGAAGTTGATTTTTGCTCTTATACTAATGGAGGATCATACCGAGCAAATCTCAGGGGAGTTTTTCTGTTCTAATTCTTTTATTTTCCAGTTTTTAACCTTTTATACAAACAACGAGGACGTTGTTTAACTTAAGTGGGGGGATTGGAGAATTAGAACACTTAACAATTACTTGTCCTAAACTTTTTCAAAAATTATGCTTAAAATGTGCTTAATATATCAAACTTAAAATTTTTTTAGCATGTTTTTGTTTAAGATCTAAGTTGCATAGCTGCACACATGACGTTATTTTCAAAAATTGTGATTTTTCAAAATTCACAAATCTATGAGTGTGCCGGTGACTTGTAAACTTTAGAACTTGGCTTGTATACTATTCGAGACCACCGTAATGAGTATTATTTATATAATTGGAATGACTTGTCTAAATTGGTAAAATTCTAGGATTACACCCAAATAGCCTATTATTTGTTATGTGTTATTAACTAACTACACTGGTTAGTTAACCCCCGTATAAAACCTTTTGTTACTCTCATTTTTAGAGTAAGATACCCCTAGAAAAACACTCAGAGCCATTCCTTTCGTTTCTTACACCTATGTTTAAAATGTTTCGTTACACCCTTACACCTTAGCCTACCCTGTAGATTAAAGTCCGTGGTTGGTTAATTGCTATAGGCAAAGTGTGTTTCCTTATATTACCTGTGTTCGCGTGCGTAATTCATTATCTATGGTTAGGTCGGGAAATTGCACAATGCAATTGGAGTGAAAGTAAATATTGTATATTTTGGAGTTTATTTTTCGTGTGTTTACTACTTTCACTATTACCATTATTTCTGAAGTCATGAAAAGTATGAATAAAAATTATCCGGAAAGAAAGTTATAGTGATGTGGTAAAATTTTACACATCTATGTTTATGTTAAAAAAAAAAAAAAAAAAAAAAAAAAAAAAATCGAAAAAAATAAGAAAAGAAAAAGAAAGAAAGAAAAGTTGGAAGTTAGTTTTAAGCCAACTTATGTAAAGTTATGTAAGTGGTCGATATCACCACTATTTGTTGTACTATATCTATGGATTGAATGGGAATTGGCAGTTATGGGAACGCCAATTAAGGTTTATTCTTTGATTAAGAT
The DNA here is from genome assembly GCA_021014915.2 of Artemisia tridentata subsp. tridentata. NCBI lineage: Eukaryota > Viridiplantae > Streptophyta > Magnoliopsida > Asterales > Asteraceae > Artemisia > Artemisia tridentata. The sequence goes on along the minus strand of CP139508.1, from coordinate 213,388,641 downwards.
CTTGTTGAGTATAATTCGTGTCTACCAAAAGCGTGTGTTTCAAGTGTTAAAGCGTGAGTTATTCTATGATATGAGTCTTATTCATGGGATGGTTGGGATAGTGATTAACCACACTTAGGATTTTAATTTATTTGTTTTGTTTATTTTTCATTTTACACCAATTTATATCCCAAATGTTATCCATACCCTTTATTATTCTTTATCCAACCGAACCTTTGATTTATTGAGAATAGGGATTTGAGCAATCTTAAGTATCGTAGTCGTGGATTCGGCTATGTATTTATGATTTTGTCGCCCTTTTTGATATATTATTATTGGTGAAGTTTGGACCTATCTTTAGCCTATTCGAGTTAAGGATTTGAGCAATTGCAAGTATCGTGTTCGTGGATTCGATCATGTATTTGTGATTTTGTCACCTTTTCTGGAATTTGAGATCGATAGTGATTAAGAATAATTAACCCTTAAGCCTAAAAACCCTTTTTACCGCTTTAGACTTGTTATTCCTTAGCTTTAGTGGAGGAGATGTGTATACTTGCCAAGCTTATGATAGAATATTCGTCACGACTGGACAGTTAAACGATTAGATTTAATTTTATCGACTTATTTTATTTTACTTCTAATTCGTTAAGTGTTTAGTTGTGTGATTATGAAATAAACGAATACATGCTTAAATATAAAAATAAATCCTAACATCTTTTAGGATACATTTTCATAAATGAAATTCTAAGGTTTACTTGGGGACAAGTAAAGTTCAAGTGGGGGGATATTTGATGAACTCAAATAAGTACATTTTATTACTATCATTTATCCTATTAATTTGACTTGTTTTATTATATTATGTATGAGGATTGATACTTAATCGTTTACTTTTGTAATTCTCAGGTAAAAACAAGCATTTGGTGAAACTTAGCGATTTTGGACTAATAATGGAGCAAAACGTGCATAAAGTGAAAGTCTACTGGCATGGACAAGATCAAGTCAATTCTGCTCCAGATGCGCCGCATCTAACTCTCGAAATGCGCCGCATCTATATCAAGATATCACCAGATACGATCCAAGATACAAGAGGACATGCGCCGCATCTAATCATGGAGTTACGCCGCATCTTCTGGCGGTGTACGAATATTCCTGAATATTATAATCTTGGACCCCACGCGAAGTTAAGTACATGCGCCGCATCTACTTAGTAGATGCGCCGCATCTTCCCTCAGACAGAAACTATAAATACCCCGTAGACCAGACGAATTATAAGTTCCAAAAACCCAAGTTCCGAAAACCCTAAAACCGAAGACCAAATAGGAGGAACAAAGGACGAATTCAGTCAAGGAGGCAGCACAAGACACACCCAAATCAAAGATACAAGAGCTGTAAGAAGGTGCTGCATGTGTTTAATTCATTAAGTAGTTTTGTTTTATTGTGTTAGGAAACTTTAATTCATCAGGATTGGTGGCTTGTGTAATGTGACAACGAAAGATTGCACTCCCTTTAATACTTGCTTTCCCATCAATTAAAGTTTATATGATGATGTCTTTGGTTACTACTTATTAGTGCATTGATAACCTCTGTGTTTATTAGTGGCTTGCGGGCATTTGACTGCGGGACATAATGTGGCTCCCACGGTTGTTTCTAAATTGATCACTTAGAAATAACTTTTAGACATAAGTAATCATTAAGGGTTTACTCGCCGATAAGATTAGGACCAACGAGAAAGGGTTAACTACATACACTTCATATAAAGCTATCAATAAAACAAGTGACAATCTACTTAATTATAAGGACAGCCCTCTTATTGTCTCGAGTATTTATCTGTGTACGTGTGTGCTACTTGCTGATTCGTGCCTATTGGTTTATTTTATTATTTAATTGCAACAAATCGTGCCAGTCTCTCAGGCTGAAACCCCCCTTGCGTTAGGATATTAAAATACTGATTAGAATAACTAGATAATACGTTCCACTCTTAGTGATCGACACTCTACTTACCATTATCTTCATACTGACCGGGTACACTGCTCGTTAAGTGTGTGTGTTATTGATAAGTCGGCTAAATATAAATTTAAAACTTGAGTAGGCATTAAAACTGCTAAACCGCAACGACACATCACGCGCATCAGCTAATATCAAATACATCCAACCAATCTTTTTCATCCGATTCTTCATCTGCTAGAACTTTGTTTCTTTTTTTGGCGTGGTAAATCCTTCTTGCTACTCCATCATCAATTTCCATAGTTCCTTTTCCATTATCAATTATTGCTCCTTGATGCGTGGTTTTGTAACCTTACAACAGGTTTTACCTCTCGAGGGATCTCAAGAGGCTTACAACCCCACCAGGCAGTGTACCTGACCGATGTAGTATAGTGTAGTGGTAAGTACGGGGGATTGATCGTTCTCCACAGGGAATAGTGTTCGTTAGGTGTGAAAGACTATTCTAATTAGGTCTAAGGGTTGAGGAAGATTCTTTTTATGTTTTTATAATTTTATGAAAGCAAGTAAAATCTCGGGTTTGAAGGAGTGGGCGGAATTAGTTGCTAGTCAACTAACCCAAATTACTACGAATGCAATAAAATAAAATAACAAAAATGAAAAGTTTGGTGGAAACTTATGTGTAGAGAAATGTGTTTACTTAGATTTCCTTACTCCCTAACTATCTTTTACCGGTTGATTAGTGTGTATTAGTCGCGTGGATGACGGGTGTATTCCTTAATACCAATCGTGGGGTGGCGTACGTACTTCCCCAACTCTACAAGCTCCTACTTCACTCCTATGTCGAGCCGGCTAGGAAGCTCCTAACATGGGATCACTAGAATTCGCTTGTGCATTAAATACAACCATAGAAACCTTTAGTACGCATTTGGTTCATGTTTCTTAAGACGTTCAAGCAAGTTACCGAATAGGAAGTTAGCCAGTTTTCTTAAGCCTAACATAGATAAACAATCATCCAATACAACTAATAACACACTAATAACCAATAATCAATAGCTAGGTTTCATTAGATCTAAGCAAACACAAGATAAATCTAGCCTAACATGTTAAACAAAAGACAAGAGCAAGATAAAATCAAACAACACATAGACATATTGAATGATTAATTGATAACTTATCTTTCAATGTAACATGGAAGATCTCAAGGCAAAAAGCCTTGAAAAAGATGCTAAAATCGTCTTAGGGTTTTCTCCCAAAATTCCACACTAAGCTCCCCACAATGACAAAAAATTAGAAAACTATATATAGATTTTTGGATCTGACGGCGTCACGTTATGGAGTGTGACGCCGTCACCTCGCCGCTTCTAGGGTTCCCGGATGACCTTCTTGACGCCGTCCCTCTTTAGCTCTTCAAAATCCATTCTGGCTTATCAAGGCTTGACGCCGTCGAACCTTGAACGTGACGCCGTCCCCTTTTGATTTAAGCCGTGACGCCCTTGATCAACTTAAAGCGTGACGCCGTCAGAATTCACATGCTATTTTCACTGGCTTATCATGAGTAAATTTCACGTCCACTTTTTCTTGCCAAGGCATGACGCCGTCTGGGGTTAATTGTGACGCCGTCATAGGTAACTTTTAGCCGATTTTTGAGACTTTGTCGTTTTCTTCACTTTTATGCTCCAAAAACGTCCAAAATGCCTCCTTTTCCAGATTTCTCCTCAAAAGTACCTAAAATGACAAAAGGAACGATTTAGGGCAATATTTGATCAAATAAATACGATTTAGGGCTTAAATGACCCCTTAAAAGCGGTACACTTTTCGCTTCATCAAATACCCTTACACTTGAGATTTGCTTGTCCTCAAGCAAATGCGCTTTTATTCTAATCAAAATACAAGTTAGGGGTCATTTAATGCAAACATAAAAGTAATTACAACAAATATTCGTTCCACTTCAATCATAATAAGCACGGAGATTACAAACTAGCACCTCACAAGTAGTGTTTAGATACTCACATCTCTCAAGTGTCATCAAAATAAATCTCATAAATGAAAACGGATAATATCTCTCACTACCTGTCATAGCAAATAGATTACCATAGGCTTGGGAAAGGATCGAAAACCTCCCCCACTAGGCGTAAGCACCAAAGATAAACTATCAAAGAGGGCTTTTAAATGGGTTATAACGTTAGGTGTAGGGAAAAGGAAAACACGGTTTTGTTGGATAAGGGATATTTTACTGGTGGCGAGTTAAAGATCTTGATCAATTACATGTACTATACAATGTTGCTAAGCCAAGACTCGACTCGACCTTAAGCTAAAAACGAAATAACAAAATAACAAAAACATAAAACAAACATAAAATGAAACGGGATGGTAGTCCGTATGTTTTTTCTATTTTTCTTTTTCTCATTTTTTTGTATTTTTCTTGATTTTTCGATTTTTTTTTCTTTTTTTTTTTTTTTTTTTTTTTTTTTTTTTTTTTTTTGCATACACTTTTGCCCTAACATCCAAAATAATACATCATAGGGGCGTTGCATTCCCCTTACACTTGAACTTTTACATAACTTTACAAATAACTATTCTAATGACTCGAATTAAGATAATCAAAACACTTGGAGTACTTTTAAAATATTTAGCACATATGGGGTTAATAAATGATGTTCTTCCCCATTACTCCATTACACTAGTACTTTACCCATGAGTCCCAATCGTCCCAAAACAATATGTACAAGGATATGACTCGACTTAGCAACCATGTAATCAACTAGATAATTAACTTGGGGTTTAAACAAATGTTGTAACAATAATGCACTAAAAATGAGTGCATACAAGGTAGGCTAAGGCGATTTGGGTGTACATTTTAGTGGGGTGTAAACAAATTCTTCCTTTAAGTAAAATGCTTAAAGGTCGAAACGAAAAGATAGGCTCTGAAGGGTGTACTAGGGGTATCGTGTACTAAAAATGAGTACAACGCAAAGGGTGTGGGAGAATTACTTGACCAATGTAGCCAATGTAATTATAACAAAAACACAGGTGTAAAACAACGGGTTAATCCTAATGCCTCTTATCATGTAGTAAATCTAACTACACGAATGTAGTCTCACTTGTGGCCTCGGAATGGTCCTAACGCAAGTTCTAGAATCTAAGTGCTACCGGTACACACATCATAGCATAAATGCTTTTCCTACCAATTCTAGGGGCGAACCTCACATATTTGGGGTGGAAATTTTTTTTAGTGGTACGGTTTTTGTGCTAGTCATATAACTCCTATCCGTGAGACGCTCATTAAGATCAAAGTTTCACTCCTATATGTTGTAAAAAATTTTAAATTTGGCACTAAAATTGCCCTAACAGGTATTTCTCTCAGTTTTATTACACATCAACTATTAAACAAACAAAAATCAAGCGCAATGGCATTCTCTAAAATCGTACTTTTACCCTCCCCTTACACTTAATATGAACATTGTCCCCAATGTTCAAATAACAAGATGTAAAAGCAAAAAGTAAAAGAATGAAATCAAATACTCCCCTGATTCGCTCAGTGGATAATGAAATTACACGGTTAAATCTTCCTCCAAAGAGAATGTTGAAGCTCCATGACTAATGCATCGCCATAAGCTTGATTCCATAAACATCTCCTTGTCCAAAATAACCTGTTAAACCTGAGAAAACAAACACGAAAACCTGCATAACATCGGCGGGATAAATCTATATATAAGGATATAATGCTTGTGGAATGATAACTTTGCAGATTCCTGGAGATTATAAGTTGGAGATTTTAATAAAAACTTTTAAAAAACAAAACTTTCAAAAATTTCTGAAAATTAAATCTGACGCCGTCAGGTTATAAACCATGACGCCGTCAGAAATGATCTGACAAAAATTTTCATTTTGAGTTTCCGGAAAATTTCTGGAAAAACCTTTACCTTACATCCTGGAAATCCTGCAAAACATCATTATGACTCGATACAAGCATTTGACTCAAACAAATACGAATATGTATGCTAATTTATTATTATTATGATTCATGTTCATTTGTGTTCTAATAAACCGATTTAGATTTCCCTTACACTTATCTTTTGCAAAATACCTTTATATGTAGTTAAGACGAAGTTAAAAACAACATAAAGCATTTTCACAATTTACTTTTTAACATGAATCAATACTAATAAAAATTAAACACACATACGGAAACAAATAAAATCAAACAAACAAATAAATAAACACACAAAGCAAATAAAACAAATAAAGCTTGGGTTGCCTCCCAAGAAGCGCTTTTCTTTATTAACGAGTCTTGTAGCTAGACTCAAAGTAACGGGGTCTACGTTTTTCCGTTTTGCTTCTCAATTGCCCCTCTAATCATCCTAACAACCTCCATATCAATTTTGTATTTAGGTCCAAGGTTTAAGCAATCTTTATAATAAAGGCTTCTCTTATTCCAAACATGGTCCATGCCTTTTTCTTTATCCTCTTCATTGATGTCCTCAATCGCACCAATGTTGTCCATGTCAAATCGAGGCACAAAACGAAATTCATTAACCCGATAAGGCATCCTATATGTGATCCTATCTATGTGATTAGAAAACTGAACCGTGCCTTTCAAACGGTCATACCTTAAATTGGATGCCTCGATAAATGGCTTACCTAACACAACGCGAGATAGGCGGCAGTCAACAACACTTGCCATATCTTTTAAAATCATGAAGTTGGTGACAAAGGTAAAGTTCCCAACAAGGATATGTATATCCTTAATCCTTCCAACGAAGTTGCAAACTCCGCCTGGACACTTGGGGTCCATCCTAGGCTCAAGTGGTGTGTTTATGATTTGGCTATAAAGGCCTGAGGACATAACGTTGATTGGGGATTCACAGTCAATGTAAGCATGCTCAACGTATTGGTACCCAATCATACATGGTATCTTCACATTCCCGGGATCACCTCTCTTAATCTTTGGGTCAATTCTAACAAAAGGTGGTCGAGGGTTATCAACTAGGTTGTTATAGTAAGCAATCTCCTCCTTAGTGGGGTATTCATTGAAACAATCATCCAACCTAGGATCTACCTTCACTTCCTCAATTTTCTCAATCAACTTATCAACCGTAAGATTATTACGTTCTAAGTAATTATCTGAGTATATGGCGGTCCCTAAGTTGTTCAAGGCATAATCAAGCTCTATATCAATCATTCTACTGAGCTCCCTGAGCTCACTAATCTCATTCTCATGTTGGCTACGCAACAAAGCCACTTCGCCAGGTGTAAGGGGTGGATTCGCGTTTTCCATAATGGCAAACTGAATAGTCAATGAAAATCTGTTACGAACAAAAGCACAAAGAAAATAGATAGACTAAAGAATACCTAGAAAAAAATAAAATAAAAATCTCACTAGAAAGGAATCTAGTGAGTAGACCTAATAGAAATAAAAATTCAACCTAAACAATAACTATTCCCCGGCAACGGCGCCAAAAACTTGATGCGTGGTTTTGTAACCTTACAACAGGTTTTACCTCTCGAGGGATCTCAAGAGGCTTACAACCCCACCAGGCAGTGTACCTGACCGATGTAGTATAGTGTAGTGGTAAGTACGGGGGATTGATCGTTCTCCACAGGGAATAGTGTTCGTTAGGTGTGAAAGACTACTCTAATTAGGTCTAAGGGTTGAGGAAGATTCTTTTTATGTTTTTATAATTTTATGAAAGCAAGTAAAATCTCGGGTTTGAAGGAGTGGGCGGAATTAGTTGCTAGTCAACTAACCCAAATTACTACGAATGCAATAAAATAAAATAACAAAAATGAAAAGTTTGGTGGAAACTTATGTGTAGAGAAATGTGTTTACTTAGATTTCCTTACTCCCTAACTATCTTTTACCGGTTGATTAGTGTGTATTAGTCGCGTGGATGACGGGTGTATTCCTTAATACCAATCGTGGGGTGGCGTACGTACTTCCCCAACTCTACAAGCTCCTACTTCACTCCTATGTCGAGCCGGCTAGGAAGCTCCTAACATGGGATCACTAGAATTCGCTTGTGCATTAAATACAACCATAGAAACCTTTAGTACGCATTTGGTTCATGTTTCTTAAGACGTTCAAGCAAGTTACCGAATAGGAAGTTAGCCAGTTTTCTTAAGCCTAACATAGATAAACAATCATCCAATACAACTAATAACACACTAATAACCAATAATCAATAGCTAGGTTTCATTAGATCTAAGCAAACACAAGATAAATCTAGCCTAACATGTTAAACAAAAGACAAGAACAAGATAAAATCAAACAACACATAGACATATTGAATGATTAATTGATAACTTATCTTTCAATGTAACATGGAAGATCTCAAGGCAAGAAGCCTTGAAAAAGATGCTAAAATCGTCTTAGGGTTTTCTCCCAAAATTCCACACTAAGCTCCTCACAATGACAAAAAATTAGAAAACTATATATAGATTTTTGGATCTGACGGCGTCACGTTATGGAGTGTGACGCCGTCACCTCGCCGCTTCTAGGGTTCCCGGATGACCTTCTTGACGCCGTCCCTCTTTAGCTCTTCAAAATCCATTCTGGCTTATCAAGGCTTGACGCCGTCGAACCTTGAACGTGACGCCGTCCCCTTTTGATTTAAGCCGTGACGCCCTTGATCAAGTTAAAGCGTGACGCCGTCAGAATTCACATGCTATTTTCACTGGCTTATCATGAGTAAATTTCACGTCCACTTTTTCTTGCCAAGGCATGACGCCGTCTGGGGTTAATTGTGACGCCGTCATAGGTAACTTTTAGCCGATTTTTGAGACTTTGTCGTTTTCTTCACTTTTATGCTCCAAAAACGTCCAAAATGCCTCCTTTTCCAGATTTCTCCTCAAAAGTACCTAAAATGACAAAAGGAACGATTTAGGGCAATATTTGATCAAATAAATACGATTTAGGGCTTAAATGACCCCTTAAAAGCGGTACACTTTTCGCTTCATCACTCCTATTGTACTCAAGAATGGGTGTCCCACCAACATCGGTGTCTCTTTATCAATAGGAACATGCATAATCAAAAAGTCACACAAATATGTTTGAAATCCAATTTGTAATCTCACATTCTTCACTTTACCATAAGCTTTTGCCATGGTATTATCAACATCAATAACACATCATTGGAAGGATAAGCTCTTCCCAATTCCATAATCTTGTAAAGCTTATAAGGCATTATGCTAACACTCGCCCCCCTATCGGCCAATGCATTGATTGCAATAGTTCCATTCACTTTAAGTGGAATAAGGTAGTTACCCAGATCTTCCTTCCTTTTAGGTAATCCTTTCTCCATCACTTTCTCCTCTTCTACTTCTTCAATTTCCTTCTTCTTATCAAGTTTCATTTTCTCCACTGAAATTTCATCCAACAACTTCCTATAGTGAGCATAGTGTTCCAACACATGAAGTATTGGCTTTTCACTCAACATTTCTTTGAACTTCATAGTAATCTCCTCAACACATTTTGCTTCATCAATGGGTTCTTTGGTTGGTTTTTCTTTTGGTTAGGATGTTTTGTTAGAAGAGCTTTCTCCATTAATGAGTGTGGTGGGTTGTGGTAATGATGACGGTGAAGGTATAAGACCTTTAAAAGGTGGGTATTTTTGTTTCAAACGAGTGGCCTTTCCCATTTTAACAATTTCCATACTCCCACTAATACCATCTTCATTCTCACAAGCTTCCTCCATTTGTTCGATTAACCAATTAACATCTTTGTTATCTTGCAACTCTCCAACTTTAACTTGCATTTCACCTAAATCAAACTCAATAACACATTTTGTTGCCAACAAGAAATCTCGTCCAAACACCACGGAAGGATCCGTCTTATCCTCATATTCATCAATAATCAAATCCATGGCAAAAGTATAACCATGAATATCAATTTTCACTTCCCGTGCAATTCTCATATTATACTTGTCAACTTCAAATTTCCCATTTCCAAATTTTTCATAGAAAGCAAAAGTCACATAACTATCATTTTGTCCAAGGTTACATTCCGCATCCCAAGCTCCTAATCCTTCTATTCCACAAGGTGTGGAATACCTCATACCAGGCTCGTCATATTCTCTTAACTTAGCACGGGTAAAAGTAACTACCCGAGGCTTTTCATGCTCATATTCCATACATTCAACTTCATTTCTTTTTCTTGCAAATTCACCTTTTCAAAATCAACCATTTTTCCCATTCTAGACATAGCATCTCCATCATCCATCAATTCCATTTCCAATTTTTCCAAGTAAGCCGAAACTTCGCTAGGTGAATCCATAACTAAGAATAAGCTAAACATTCATAAATAACATATCCAAATCAAACGTTAGGGGTTAGTAAAAAAAACTAAGTAACTTTGAAAAAGAAATCATACAACAATCTAGAACAAAGCTAAATACAATTAAGATACAAAAGAAATACAATGAAAAAGAAAAAGAAAATGAGGATTTTTTTTTTTTTTTTTTTTTTTTTTTTTTTTTTTTTTTTTTTTTTTTTGTGTGTGTGGCAGGCGGTCGACGCCCCAGACCAAAGGTCTGGGTGTGAAAATGTTAAAAGAAGGCTCTGGCCGCTTGGTCGGACTCTAGGCCGGTGGCCAAGAGTGTTGGGAAAAATCACGGAAGGTTTTGGGCCGCCCGGTCGGGCTGTAGGCCGGTGGTCCAATTTTTATTTTATTTTTTTCGTTTGCTCTGACCGGCGGTCTGGGACTCGGACCAAGGGTTTGCAGCAGAAAAAATTTTCAAAATTTCTTTTTCTTCTTATTTTCTTATATGGTTTTTATATTTTTTTTTATATTTTGAATATTTTTAACTCAACTTAATAAAAATAAAATCAAGAAAACTCATTTAGAATAGGACAAACAAACACTTAACAACCATTAACCAAACATACCAAACACTCACATAAACAAAAATGAAACAAACTAAAATTATGCAAAACACAAAAACAAACTTACACTACTATGTACAACTAAAACTAACTAAAAAGAAGTAATAGTCCCCGGCAGCGGCGCCAAAAACTTGATGTGCGTTCCTAGAGGATGTTTATATTATATCCCAATTTCACTCAAATTTTAAAATTTTTAATTGCCTTATTACCGTTTTTCTAAGAAACACATACGAGCAAGTATACTCGTTCGATTGTAGTATTGTTGATGGTAAATAAGGTTCGTCCCAAGGAACTACTAGTTTTGGTTTTAGTAATTTTTAATAGTAGCAATAGAATAGTACTTAAGATTGTCACGATCAAAAGCACTAGAAGTGATTTAAACAAACAATGGTTTCAATTCAACTCAATCAAACAAACAATTAAATAAAGAAATACTTGTTTAGGAACCATGACTAATCGTGATAAAATGTAGAACATGTTTGGGTGAAACTTAGAAGGCACATATCAATTTTCACAAGGACTTCTAGTCAATGGGTCATATCAAGAAAATCCATGTTTCTACTAATTTCATGGGTGAGTCCTTTCGGCCAAATCTCATCCCACTACGCTAGCTCTTTTGTAATCAAATGTATGAAAAAGTCGATTAGTTAAATTAGTTATTATGAGTCTTTTCAACCCAATCTCGTGATTAAATATTTTCGAATCCATTTAAAAACTTGCATATTTGATATTCGTCACTTATCAAATACCAATTCGTTTGTCACTATCTCTTGGAATTAAACAATTATTAGAAATCTTTTCAACCTTTAAATCATATAATATTTAATCAACAAGTTTTAGGACACGAATTATATTTAAACAAACTCATAAAAATAACCACTTTTTCAAACCAACTAAACGTCCAACATTAATACGAAACTCACATCATTCCCAAACAAGTATCACGAATCATTCCATAACAAGCATCATCATAAAACATAACATTGCATTCAACTCAAACAAGTTCGACATGATTAATTAATAATAAAGATAATTACCCAAAACTAAGATTACAATGAGTAATGAAAGAGTTATAGCACTCCTTGGGGCCTCCAATTGAACAAGGGAATCTTCCACCTCTTCTACTTATGATCTTCCTTGAGAATGGCAGAGATTTTTAAGCTCGTTTAGGTTAGAAAAGTAATGGGATCAAATCCTTATGGTGTAAGGTTTGATTGTAAGTGTTGTCTCCCAAATGGGTGATTAGGGGTCTTATTTAAGCTTGTAAAATACCCCAAAAACGGGCATATTACTTCAATTATCATAAAGGAGAGGGTAATGATCGAACTCAAGCCATTATGGTAGTTAAAGTTAAGAATTAATGCAACTCTTCAACTCTGAATTTTCTCTCGACCTTGGGTCTGAAGTGTGGACCTTGGGTCTGGACATTGGTTGAACCTTGGGTCGAGCTCCTGGAACTTGGGTCTAGGATCCCGTCTTTGTCCTTGGGTCTGGAATGTGGACCTTGGGTTTGAAACCAACTTTTGCACATAAATTTTAACTCCAAGCTAGCATGAAACTCCAACTTTCACTACACTTTTCAGCGCTTAATCTTGACTTCATCCTTTCATCCTTCTCACGTACAACGGAAATAATCATATCATGAATCAATATCTTTGTTGACGATCTTTTCTTCAATATTTACTTGAATTTTACAGCTTTTCTTCGTCTTTCTTGATAATTCCTTGTACCTAGGCCTGAACACATCTTTAACAACTTTTAAGCATAAAACAATCATAAACATAACTAAATTTCATATAAAAACACACAAATAACGCGATAAAAACATGTACAAAATGAGTGTTATCAAGGTTTCATCCTTAGTACCTAAGAAGAAAGTCCAACAAAACCTGCTAAAGTCATCTGTAATCACCAGACGATAGTACCTTTGGTCAATAATTCTGATGGAAGTAGGACCAAAAAGATCCATACGAAGTAACTGGAGAGGCTCAGTGATGGTGCTCACAGCTGTGATGGCCTTGTAAGAAGCTTTGTGTTGCTTTCCTTTGTTGCAGGCAGCACAATTATGTTCATTTGTAAAGGTCTTGGGAGGAAGCCCTTTTACCAATCCATTCTTTGCTAGCTTGTTGATGGTTTTGAAGTTAACATGAGCCATCCTTCTATGCCATTTTGTAGATTCATCCAAGGATGCCTTTGCCATCAAACAAGCTAAATCACCTTCAGGTTGGAGTTCATTTAAGTTGAAACTGTATAAATTATGGCTTCTTGGAACTTTAAGTACAACTTGACTTTCATCAAGCAACTTGAAGTCTTTAGAAAGCACAAGACATTCAATCTCAGTGAAGAGAACACTGTTTTTCTTGTCACAAATTTGTGAAACAGAGAACAGATTAAAATTCTGCAACTCTTCCAGATAATAGACATTTTCAAAATCCAACTTGGAAGTTCTTATGGTTCCTTTGCCTGTTATTTTACCATCTCCACCTCCAAAAGTCACAGTGCCTCCTCTTATAGTCAAAAAGTCCACCAACCTGTCTCTATTTCCTGTCATACTTCTAGAACACCCACTATCAACAATACCTAAGTCTTTACTTCTATGAGGATTTTACTACAACAAAAGAAAATACAACAACATTAGATATAATGGGAGACCCAAGCCATCACTGACTTGGGCCTGCCTAGTGGATCAGTAAGAAGTAAACCATATAGATTGATGAGATCCACCATTGTTCTTGGACCCCATTCTCAAATGTTGGCCATTATGTCTCCAAGAACAACCTGCTGAGGACTTAACAGCAGTTTCCCATCTTTTCCCCCCTTTTTGCATTGGGTCATAATAAACAGGCCTATAATCATTTTGAAAGTAAGAGCTTGTAGGTCTGATGAAGGGTCTAGCAGCATTTCTTTTCCAACCAGCAGGAATAGGTTTACCAGCTGGAACTGGCTTACTAGCAGGAACTGGTTTACCAGCAGAAACTGGTTTACCAGCAGGAAATGTAGCTCTGCCAGAGCTCATTTGTGCTGCTTGAGGAACAAATGGGGGTATATTTCAATATTATTCCACAATGGTCTAGATTGCTGTTGCCCAGCACACACACCCATTCTATTCTCATAAAAATCACAATCTTTAATAAGATGAGAATAACTACCACACACAAAGCATGATTTATTTCTAAAAGATTTGTTCTTAACATGACTTTTCTTATTACACACAAACTTATCACAACCAAAACTAGAAACAGAATTGTTTTTAACAAAATGAAAAGAAATGTCTTCAAAAGAAGCTGTCTTTGAATTGGATTCATCATCAGCTAATCTTGAGGAGAAGTCATCAGACTTGGGTGTGGGAGACTTGTCACTTGAATCACATGAGGCAAAGTCATTGGTCTTGGGTTCTGAGGACTTGTCACTGTTAGAACAAGAGACAAAGTCATTAGATTTACAATCAAATTTAGGCAAGTCATTGGACTTTTTTCCATAGGTCATATGTGATTCATCAAAGTCTGTGTGGGTAGAGGGTGGCTTAAATGTTCCTGTTATTGGTGGAGAAACAACATTCATTCCTCCTTCTTTAACATATTTAACAGGTATTTGATAATTTACCTCCTTAGGGGTAGGGTCAAATATGCTTGGCTCATTAGGGTCATACACTTCATCAGGCCCAATAAAATCTCCATACCCCAACCCTCTCTTAGACCTTACAGACTGAGAGCCATTGTTAAACTTAGCTAGGTGTTTAGTTGATTCTTGCCATTTATAACACCTGGCCACTTCACTATCTAACTTAGCCTGCAAGTCCTGTTTCTCTAAATTCACCTTCGCATTTTCATTTTCAGAATATTTTAACAAATTAGTAGTTTTTTCCAAATCTCTTTCTAAAACCCTAATCTTTTCTTCATATGCCAACTGATTAGTTTGGTACCAAGCCTTTTGTTTTTCTAAAGTTTTAAGTGTACTTTTATAAGCTTGAACCTGAACATAATAATCTTTATATTGAGTTTCTAAATCATCAAAATCTTTCTTAAGTTCAACATACTTATCATGAAAACCAAAAGGACACGTTTGTACCTGAGATGATATACCCATCAAAGCAATTTCCTCAGCCACATCTGCCTCATCTTCTATCTCACATCCAGCAAGCATTCCATAAACTTGAGCAACACCTCTTTCCTCATCATCTACCTCATGTTCTGACCAATCCACCATGGAATCAACAGATAGCAAGGCTTTAGGCTCCTCTGAGTTTAATTCTTTGATCTTGAATGCAGAGTATCTGGTCTTATCATCTGCCTTCTTTTCTTTGCATTCTCTTGCAAAGTGACCCAGTTGTGAGCAGTTGTAACATATAGCCTTCCTTTTATCAAACCTTACTCCATCCTTCCTATTGAATTGGATCTTCCTGCCAGACTTCTTTTCAAATCTATTCACCTTCAGTGAAAGCGTAGCCATCTGCCACTTGATATCCAATTCTTCCAAGTCCATCTTATCAATCTGCTCAAAGTCTTCATATGCAAGCTGCTGTTGTGGTTCAATTTCAGCAACAAAAGAATGAAGCACATCTTCAATCACATTGCCAGAATTTGAATGTGTTCTTGGTGTAGCAGGGGTATATGAGGTTGATGAAGATGATGAGGTAGGGCTATCAGCATATGACATATTGTTATTAGCACTAGTAGTACTAACAAATGCTGAGTGAGTTGGAGTATGTGAATAGCTTGAACCTCATTTAATATCAATCTCAAGAGTCTTGAGTTCGTTATAGAGGTCATCAAAACTCAAGTAATCAAGCCCACCTCTTGCTTTGAGAGTGATGGATACCTGTGACCAGGAAGGAGGCAATGCTCTCAAGAACTTGGTATTGCAATCTTCATTATCTGGCTTTGCCTGCAGCTGATTGAGTTGGCTCAAAATCTTCAGGAACCTATCATAGCCTTTATGCAGTCCTTCTGCTTCAGAGATCTTGAATTCTTGGAACTCCTTCTTTAGCATGGACTTCCTCATCTTCTTAGATTCATCATTACCTCCAAATCTGGCTTTAACAGCTGACCAGATGTCCCTTGCATTATCTAGGTGATGAAAATCACCCATGTGGTCTTCTGGGAGAGACCGAAGCAGCAAAGTTCTTGCTTTTGTCTCCCTTTGAACATCAATATGTTCTTCTGCAGATACAGGGGGAAGAATAATGATGTTCCCTTTTGGATCTCTTCCTGTTTTCTTCTTACTGTTTCCATTCAGAATGATGTTCCAGAGGTTTTCATCACTATTTGAAATCCAGTACTCCATCTTCATGGCCCATATCTCATATTCATCCTTCTTGAGGTAAGGAAATTTTGCATTGCTATTTGAGACAGTGGTTGTGAGAATTTGTTGTTGGACATTCTGTGTTTCAGGTTTTTCATTGTTGACAACAGAATCATCTGTTCCGGATGAAGTCATTGTATGAGGGTTTAAGAGATTTGTTTGAAAAGGTTTCTTCTTTGACAGAGACTCTCACCAGGCACTTATACCACTTGTTGGATCAGTCCTAGATAGATCTTTGAGCCGGTAGAATGCTTATGTAATCACAAACAAACTACAAGAGAATATCTAAGAATAAACTGATGGTTACGCGGAATATAAACACAAGAGTTAAATAAGAAATAACTAATAACAATTGATCCTCTATGGATCTATATTAACTATTAAAATTGTTTTCAAGGTCTTACATTGTTCATAGCCGTGTGTTTCTTTTATACTCCAAGAAACCCTAATTCGGCATTCACTACAAAACGTGTAGAGGAGATATGCATTATCACTTCCTAATATAACTCATGCATATCTCTTTCTCTAACTAACTTCTAAATATACGGGTTAACTATTTCTACTACCCGCAGAAACATAACTAGCAGCAGTAACTATATTCTACTAACAGCAGGAAGCATACCAGTAGGAACCATACTACACTAACAGCAGTAATGACACTAAATACTATTTTAATAATTCCTAACAGGGTGCCCAAAAACTGTGAAGTGGGCTGGTATTTATAGGCAGAAAAAATCTGGCTGTTATAGGGGGACGACTCCACTAAATCACCCACGACTCCACTAAATTTAGTGGAACCGTGGAGCCGTCCCAGACAAAGACGCTCCTTTCTTTGTCTTTTCTGGTGAAAACTTATTTAGGGAAGGTTGGAGCTGATTTTGGGGGGAAAAATAGCTGTTATGTAATTTAAACTTATTTTTCCCTTAAGACATTTCTTAAATATTCAAAAACAATTTGTAAGGTTTATTTTTGAAAAAAAATGCTTTGTCACATTAAAATGTGAAGTCTCAAAACCAAAATTTACTTCTTTGATCATTTGTCAAGTTTGTAAATTTGTTCTAGAGTGATTTACGTAGAAACAGGATCTTCCGATTAAAAACTTGTTTACGTTAATTTTAATGTAACGTGCTTTCACATTTTGTCATCCTCAAAACGTGAAGTAATCGAAAGATATAAATAACGTTTTTGAAACATTATTTGCATCAACACATTTGCCGACATATAGTGCAATATCCGCCTTCATGTTAGGCCGCCAATATAGTTTCTTAAGATTAAGGT